>OY986436.1:90671860-90961860 GCA_963920525.1 Dichetophora obliterata
AGGCCTCAGACTTATTGATTTCAGTGAATAAAAACAACATAAAAATTCTTTAACGCTAAATACTGAGATTTTTTTTATGAATTTTTATGTAAATGGTCTTTATATGATACTAGCAGTCCGCAGTTGGACTTTTTTTATCAACTCCATAAGAAAATAAATACATGTTAAACAAAATAAAAAACATTTCTACTTTTGTTTTGGAGCGTAGCACTGCATTTATAGGTATGTATCTCACTTTTCGCCTTGCTTGAGTCTCTTCTGTTTTTTTTTTTGGTGCGCTGAGTTAGTTGAGCAAAAAAGAGCGTAGTTGAGAACTTGGAGTTTATTGAAACAACGCAACACAAACGCGTGAAAAGAAAATGATTAAGCAATGTTTAGCAGCTGGGATGATTTCTAAAATAACTTAACACTTTTATTAAATATATTTATTATAAAAGTTTCAAAAGGCAAATACTCTTAAAAAATGCTGTAGCACATATATAATATTTTAATTTTTTTTCATGAAAATAGGCACAGTACTTTTGGAGTTTATTTGGAACAAAAAATGTTGACTTATATTTTATATAATAGTATATGTGAAAATATATTCAATGCCTAAATGTTGATATTTTCATTTCCTTGAGTATTTTCAAGAACCAAAATGAAATACTAAAAACATTTTTAGCACTAAATGATCTTAAACCATTTGAAATTTTAAAATATATAATTTTTTAGTTAAAATGTGTCCACTTTACTAATATTGTGCTATTAGTATTTTAGTAAATTGCGGCTCATTTTCCGCGAAAAAAAAAAATTAAAGTGACCCGAGAATTTCGTGAAAATTTAAGAAAGAGCAAAACAATATGACAGGCTAACATAAACAATAATCAGCGCAATCGATGCATGTAAATTTGTTTTCGATTCATGAAATAGAAGTGAAGCTATTTGAACTAGCAGTTATCCGCGGAATCGATGCATCCCGGAAAGGAATATTAATAAGCTCATAATGGTCATGTTATCTTATATTTTATAATATTGGTGGGATGAATATTACAAGTGATTTATTTAAGCTATCACGCTTATTTCAAAAGCTACTTAAGCCACACAATTACAATTTTAAAGGAAACAATAAACACTGTGTCCTTCATAAGTAAAGAAATTTTCCAGAACTTTTTTTTGCTAAGTATACTTTTTGTAATATTTTATTTATTTATATAGGGAAACCAGAAGAACAGTTCTTGACTTGTGGTTTTCTATTTAGAAACAGGGTTAGGTGATATTTTATTTGATAAAACAGTCATTATAATAGTTTTTTTAAATCAAAAGTAACGAAAATTACACGGAAACATAAACGTTTTTGTATTTCACTCTCGGTTTGGTACGGTTTTATATTCTACATCATTCTCATCTAGACAACTGAAGTGTTCCAGTTAAAAAGGTTTTGATATAATGACATATGCTTTTCTAGAATGCTTTACTGAACTCGTTTCAAATTGTCTAATCTATCTTCTATATATATAAAATAGGATGTGTGTATGTATGTAACGTATGGACTCCAAAACGGCTGGGCCGATTTTGATGAAATTTTCAGGTAACGTTCATCTTGGTACGGTGGGTAACATAGGCAATATTTGGACCCGATAGGTGGCGCTGGGGTGGACTTATATCAAAAATTTGAATTTATGGACCAATTTAACTGAAATTCAGAATGTATGTTTGTTTGATCATAAGAAAATAATTTGTGTATAAATGGACACGGTAGGTGGCGCTGGGGTGGACTTATTTCGAAAATTCGATGGCGTGAAAAATATATAAATACTTCTAATTTTATTTTATAACGAGGGGAGTAGCGAAGCACACCGGGTTCAGCTAGTTCTTAATAATCAATGAACACTTTCCATGCAGTGAATATTGAATTAATCTATCAATTAACTATGACAGTGCCTTTTTTATAAGAATCAAAATGAAATCTCTATACATATGTAAGTTGAGGAGCAAATGTTTTTCTTTGTTCTTTTGGAACAGTTCTTCCGTGTGTTGGTCAGAAACCAATACAGTTTATTGACTGTAAATATTGAAATTGAGTTTGAAACCTTTTCTGGGACGTAAATACTATCATGTTTTCAAAAAAGTTTTTTATCAAAATCGCAGTCATTTCATGAAAATTTCAAGTCAAAAATTTCAGGAAGATCTAGATTATTTCGACTTGATCGAGTAGTTTGTAATAAATTGTTTATTCACGCTTTTTCATAATTTTATTAGTTCTCGCCACTTAAGCAACTTTAATTGACCTGAAGCATAATTTTACTTGATAGATTAGATCACAACCTTTTTAAAAAGTGTCCAATCATTAAATAGGTTCATAAATAAATTATCTTAGAGCATTTATGAGCGAACATCTACAAAAAGTATACAATTTCGCAATTTTTTAATGTTGTCTTGTCCTCGAACCACACACCCCGCAAATCAAAACAAAGGGACGTTTCAATAAACTGCAAAGATTTTGTGAAAATCTGTTCTAATAAAAACATACTAATAATATATAATTACTAGCAATCTGAAAAATTAAATAAAATAAACTGGCCTTTTCAGCCTCTGCAAAGACTTTGACCGAGCTTCTCTCGATCAACAGCGTCCCAATAAACACCAAACGAAGAACGATTCGTTAACTAGTCCGAGATCTTGGACTCGTAAGTGACTTTTCCTAAGAAAAACTTGAACAATTTTCAGTGAAAATTATTAACATTAAAATAAACACTAAATAAAATGGTATATGAAAATAAATATTCCATGAATTTCTTCATACAAAATTAAATAAAAATACTTTGAATTTTTTCATATTAAAATTATGAAAAATTTTTTGTGTTTAAGTTGACGTATTTTTAGCAGCTAACAATGAAAAAAGTTGTTCTGAATAAAAAACTATTTTCATATATAAAAGTCCAACTCGTAAACTAGCTCGAAACGCACACGAGATCTCGGACCAATACAAAATCATGTGAAAAGACTTAGAATTTTACCATATAAATTTCTTCATAGGAAATTATATAAAATTAAAAAGACTTACTACGCTTATGACCTATAGCTCAATAAACGATTTCAAACTATCAAACAACTAGAAATTGTGTTTAAAATCAAGTATGATTTAAACTATCAAACATGTAGAATTTGTATTTAAATCATATAAAATCAACATAATAAATAACAAGGTCAATTAGAAAAACTTAAATAGTTTTAATTAAAATTAAATATTTTTATATAAAAAAGTCGGATATATGAAAAAAAAAATTTTCTGCAAGAAAGTATCTAATAAAGAAGAAGTTTCCTCAATTAAACCATATAATTGCCTATTGTTTGTAGCCAAAAAGCAATGATTTTTTGTTATTTTTGTCTAAAAAATCTTGATTCTTATATTTGAATTTAATCATTTAATAATCTTTTAAATGTATGGTTTAATTTGTTAGAATAAAAAAACTACGAGAGGGGTAATTTTTACTTGCATCATACGCAAGGGGCTCTTCAGGCATTTTGACCTATTTTAATATTAGCCTGGGTGAAAAAGAGTTGATAAATCTCTAAGTAAACAGTCATTTGGTGTATAGTGTATTATCGGGCTTATACTCGCCTTTATACTCGTACATTTCACTCTTGTTCAAAGTGGTAGTGATATTGCACACTGCATTTATATTTATTTATTTAAGCTTGTACTATAATAAATTAAAATACATAAAATAAAATATGAAGCACTACCAACTAGGCCATCGAATCGCAGTTAAAATTACTTTTATTATTAAAGAAAATATAG
This sequence comes from Dichetophora obliterata, assembly GCA_963920525.1. Taxonomy (NCBI): domain Eukaryota; kingdom Metazoa; phylum Arthropoda; class Insecta; order Diptera; family Sciomyzidae; genus Dichetophora; species Dichetophora obliterata. The sequence goes on from OY986436.1 coordinate 90,675,645, forward strand.
CACCTACATAGAGTTAAAACAACCTTATAAAATGAAACTAAATCAATGAGATATTTTTATAGTTTTCATCGAAAAAGTCGTATTAAATTTTGAGCATTTTTATTATGTAAGCCACATAATTCTAAGAAGATATCTTATTGTTATTAATATAAATCGAAAAGATTTAAAAAAATGTGTCATTTTGAGTTGTGACGATTTTGCTACAATATGATAACATACTTTTAAGTTAGAGAGATGTCACGTTTTCAGTTGGTTTTTTATTACTACAAAAAATATTGAATTTTTATTTAAAAAATGTTGTTGATATAATATTGTCGTTGTTGTTGAAAAAATATGCAGAAATTTAAAATAAATTTTGGTATAAATATAAATGAAACGTTATTGCTACAAAAATGTGAAGAAATCGGTAAAAGTCAAAACGACACAAGTATCTGTAAAACCTTAATTAACAGCAAATCAGTCTAGAATTCACTCAAATTGACGCTATGATAACAATGCATATTTCTGTTTATTTACTCAAAAAACCCAAATTATGAGTTGTGATGGTCTTACACGAAATAAGTGATTTGAAAAAAATTTCCACAAGTTTCTTCATACAAAATTAAATAAAAACACTTTAAATTTGAATTTTTTCATATAAGAATGATGGAAATTTTTTTGTGTTTTAAACGATTATATCAGCTAACAATGAAAAAAATTGTTCTTATTAAAAAAACATATTTTCATAAGAAATATTAAAATAAATATTTTCATATAAAAAGTTGTCTTTGTTAAAAAGTCGTAAATGAGCTCGAAACGAACACTAAATCTCGGATCCATATAAAATTATGTGAAAAGACTGATAATCTTTATATATAAAATGGAATGTGTGTTTGTTTATTTGTTTGTTTGTACCTTATAGGAGACCAAACCTCTGGACCGATCTTCCTGAAATTTTCACAGCATTTAACTGGGACTCTGGCATGATTAATAGGGTACTTTTTCGACCACGCCCACTTTTAGGCCCACTTTTTTAAAATTATGTAATTGCTCCCATATAGTTTTTAACAGATTTACTTCAAATAGTATACACATTATACTTCACGCGAGGTAGAAATAAACATTTCCTACGCCACGCCTCCTTTCACGCCCTTTTTCACGCCAAATTTAAGTTTTAAACTTTTTGTTCTCTGTACAAATTTGTCCCTTCCAACGGATTATTTTTTATTTGGTAGTATATTGCTCTTAATACTGTTAACGTCGCCATATTACTATGAACCACACCCACTTCACCGCCCCCTTTTTTAATTCAGATACTTACTTATACCACTAACAATGTTTGCTATACAAAATACTTTTTTGTAATATGTATTTACCTAAAGTTTTATATACTTTTTATCTACAGGTAAGGTAGCCATAGATTTTTTTATTACCAAATCCCCCTTTTTCGCCCCATTTTACTTTAATTATAATTAATCTGCTTTCAATCTATATATATGAAAATTAATGTCTTTCTGTCTGTTTGTTTGTGCTTTATAGGAGGCCAAACCCTTGGACCAATCTTCCTGAAACTTTCACAGCATTTTACTATGACTCTGGAAAGAGTAATAGGCTATATGAAGTTTTTATTGGACAAAGGAGCGTGGCACTGCCCATATAACCCAAAAATTTAAATCGCCATATTTTGGGCATTTTTTAACCTACGTTGATGCTTTTTGGTACATATGGTATTGGCATAATTAGGAATACGTACCAGGAGTAAAGTGGGTGGGACCACGCCCCTTTTTAGGAAAATTAAAAATCGCAATATAGTCTTAACTACTGGACCGATCGTCATTAAATTTTCACAATAGGATATTCTTACGAAATAATAAATTCTTGACTTTATAAAGTTGTAAGTGGACGAAAGGGCGTGGCCTCGCCCTTATAAACCAAAATTTAAAATCTTCATATCTTGGGCATTTTTTGACCAACGGCGGCAGTATTTGCTATTATGGTATTGGCATGAATAGAAATACGTACCAAAACAAAAGTGGGCGGAGCACGCCCCTTTGTTTGCGATATATTGGAGGCTGGACCTGATAACCGATCTTAAATTTTCACAGCGTTCAACTTTGACTCAGGAATACTTATTACATGATAATATTTTTCGACCATGCACACTTCTGCACCTACTTTTTTACTACGTTTATTAACGGCTTTACCACAAATTTAAAATACATATTAATTAAAATAGTGGGGTAGCCCCATTCTCTTTCTTCCACCACTGTCTTCAAAACAGCTGATTTTATAATACGTGTTAATTAAAATAGAGAGTGGGGTAACCCCATTCTCATTCTCCCACAACTGTCTGCGAAACAGCTGATTGTGTAATTGCTGCTTTTTGATTGGTCTAAAAATAAAAAGGGGGAGCATGAAGCAAATTACATGCGATTCAGTGCTGAATTCTAATTGGTTTACAACAAAAAAAGAGGCGAAGCATTGCAATAATTAAATTAAATAAATAAATTTTTTTAAATATATAAATACTTTTAATTTTATTTTATACGAGGGGGTAGCGAAGCACACCGGGTTCAGCTAGTATATTTATATAAAAATTATGAAATGTTTTTTATTTTAATTGACTTTTTTAGCAGCTAACAATGAAAAAATTGTTTTTATTAAAATAAAATATTTTCATATAAAAAAAGGCAGTTCGAGAAAGCTTCGATATTTTTAATTAACGCTTCGTTCTCGAATCGTATTCTCGGACTCGTTAACGAATCGCATTCTCGGAATCGTTTATGAGTTTTAGACCTGGTAAAGTTTAAGAAAATGAAGTCGTAATCATTTGAGGAAAACTGATCATAGGATCGATCGAACACTTATCAAATCGGAAGCTCTAAACGATCTCTGATCGTCCTAAATTTTTAATTTCGTATTTCTTCGACAGGTGTAAACCAGTCCATCGGAAACCATATATTTATTCTCAATATGTGGTTCAATATTATTTTCTCCGTCACGCCTGCTGCTTACGAAACAAATGTGCAACTTCATTTACTTGACTTATGTTGATAAACGACGACTATGCGGTATTGGTTGAAATACTATCCAATAAAAACCAATACTAGAGTTCACCAATGGTTGAAATTCGACTATTTCACTTTGACTTTTCGATCAATACTCTGAGTTCGCTTATGTTCTCAGAAGAGCGTTGAAAGAGTGAAAACACGACTTTATTTTTATTACGGGCTTTCTATTACTGAAATCAAAATGGTACCTTAAGATACCAGAAATTGACGTCCGGTGGGTCAGTGCTATAGGAGTAAACTGAGGTCAATAAATTCTAGAGACAGAAAATAGGTTTCTCTAAGACAACAACATGGACATATCATTCTTTTAGATCGGAACGAAATACCAAAGCTATGAAGAAATATGTTAATGCGCGACCCCTACGTTCGGTCAAAAAAAAATTTTTTTTCGAAACTTTCTTTCAATAATGCTTCAGATTAGGTGGTGTGCGCTGACTTTTTTTGTCTATAAGGCGAGATGGTCTAATATACATGCACAACAAAGCTAAAAATTTGTGATCCTGGAGGCAACGATATACGCAGTTGTATTTAAAAGATATTGAAAACGTTAATAGCAGAATCTACAACTCTACAAAAAATAATTATATGCATATATATAAATGCACTATATTATACTATTAAACGAGCAATATTTGTTTGTTTGTAAATGAGTTCTCGAAAACGGCCCAAGCGATTTTGATGAAATTTTCAATATAAGAGTTTTCGTGGGCGAAAAATCGATCTAACTGGGTTTCATTTCTCAGAAAATTCGTTTAGCAAAACATTGGTGTATTTGACCGATTTAGGCAGCCAAAATTAATTTATCCGGTAAATAGATTGTATTCAAGTCTGTCATTAGATTTAAACACTGTACGACCAGTGGGACATATTACACACTATTCACCATTGCAAAACAAGAATCTTTTAGCAGCGCACATTGGTGTATTTGAATGATTGAAGCGGCCACAATTTTTTTATAAATTAAAAAGTTTCTATTCAAGTCTGTTATTTGATTTAAACCCTGTACGACCATTGGGACATATTCATCACTATTGAACATCGCAAAAACCATTTGTTTTTCTAGCAAATCTTGGTTTTATAAAATTGAATTTTGGCAGCCCAAGTCGGTAAAATACCCCTTTGTGCATCCCAACAGATGTTCACACCCGAAGTTCAATTCCAAAAATCGCGGGATTGAAATAACTGCTAGCATCCCAGATTAGGACATTAGGAAAATTTTTATCCCAAGCGATTTCGGTGAACATTTCAATATAGGGGCAAAAAATTTGCATAATTAATAATTTTTACGCAAATGATTTATATTGCTTTGCATTTCATTTTGCTTTTCGTATGTATCGAGGCGTAAATCATAACTTTTTGCAAATTGTTTTTTGTAATATGAATTCAGTCGCATATGCATGTTGTTGTTTGTGTTTTTAAAACCTTTTTACGCAGCACCTTACTTACTTACATTTAATAGGGCTATGCGTACTTTTAAACTGTAAGCTGAAAATGTTGTTCGGAAAATTCTTGATTACAGTAGCTTTAAGGAAATTAATTGTTTTATCGATATACAATCAAAAAGAAAAAAATTAAATACATGGATTTTGGAGGGAAACCGATCTAAGCTCGGTCGCCCAGGTACTATAATATAATATTATATAATATGCACTCTACATAAAATAATTATATAGTGATTCATGTACGGTTCAAGACAAAAATCGTATGACAGCAATATTAAAATTAATCTCAGATAGTCAAGAAGTGAAAAGCGTCACGCAAAAGTTCTCTAGGACACATTGCGTTAGACAGATCTTTAAAACGTTTGGAAATGCATAGCATGTTGTTGCTCTTGAACTACCTTATAAACTTTAACTCAATTTAAACAAAATTGAAAATTATAGAAATGCAGTCCACAGAATTTAAAGATTTCGCCAAAACATCTTCCTATTTAAATTTTTGCTATTTTTTCATATACCTACTTTCAGCATCTTCCAAAAAACTTATTTAAAACTCCATTTTGCAATCATCTTTCCGAACAGCAAACAAATTAAGAAAAGCTGTCCAAAAGTTATTTCCCACACAAAAAACATTTTTGAAAAAGATTTGAATATCGATATTAAAAAACCAAAAATATGAAATGGATATATTATTGATACACAATTTCTTTATAATTTTATACCAAAAAATGACAAAAATTATCACGCAAATAAAATTAATAAATGTTTTTATTTGTTGTTGAGGACATCGTTTGATTATTTTTTCCGGGAGGCAAATGAACCATGCCATATTTTTTGTTTTTTTTTTTGTTTATTATTATTATAATTTTGCATTAGAATATTTTTGTACTTTTTTTTAAATATTTCAATTTATTGTGTATTTACAATTACTTTTTTTATAATTTTTGTTAAATAATTTGACGAATAGCTTTCTTTTTTTTTTGTATATGAATAAAAATTTTTTGATAATTTTTGTTAAATAGCTTATGGAACATCTTTTTTTTTTTTTTTTTTGTAAATGAATAAAATGCTGTTGACCAGGAATTTTTAATGTCTGAAATTTTTTTCTTAATTGTCCTTTGCTCTACGCGTATGTGTTCAAATGGATTTTTTTACCGTTAGAAATGCCCTTTTTTAAGTGAGATCAAGAACTTGGAAATATGTTTTTGGGATTACCATGTTTACACACATTTTTGATGAGATATTCAGAAAATCCCATTGAACAGTTTTTGAAAAAAAATGGATTTAAACTAAAGTTTCGATTTACTCAAAATGTGTTTTTTTGCACGTAGAGCACATAAATGCCCGGACGACGACATGATAAAAAAAAACATGCTTATTGTAGGGTATTCGTAAGAGATAGCGAAAAATAATGTTTCTTGTACGTTTTAGCAATGTCTAAAATTTCCTCTTACACCATGTTCTTCCATCTCTGATAGTTTAGATTTTATTTAGGAAATATTCTTTAAATGCTCATATTTCAGATCAAAGGTCACAACAAATATTCGGTGCACACCTTCGGTGCATTGAAACCGGTTGAGAAACACTGAATTGTTTCGCCTACGTCTATTTATGTATATATATATATTATGGGTCTTTACCTCACGTTTGCAAGAATCTTTTTAAAACTTAATTCCTGTGGATTTTGAAATGACCAATTCATAAACAATGGGTTACTTCGTCAGTTGCGAAATTAGTCTGCAATTAATTCAAATTTTAAAATAAGACCCACAAATAAAGATATTATTGACCATTCAATACAAGATATAATTAATATAAAAAGAGTTTATAATGGGGTTATTTGTTCCACTGTATATATTTTATGTGTATATTCATGTAGGTGTATATGTATTTGGTAAATATTTATATCTGAGATTCGTATGGAAATGATCTTTTGTGGTCAATCGATCGATGTTTCGGAGATTTAGTTTTGTGTGGGTTTCCTTGGATACCGGTTTAATTTTTGTACGAGGCTTTTTTATCAAAGGTGGCGGCGCAGCATTTTACGAAATAGCGTCGGATTTACCAATATAAAAATTAATTTTGACTCAAATATTTGAAATGTGTATATTAGTTCGTTAACATAAAATTAAATCAATGTGAAGAATAGTTCCAAGAGTTTGTTATCAAAAATTCAAGCGAACGATTGAAAAAATAAAAAGTTTCATATATTTACATAATTGTATTACATGTAAAACTTAACGAAAACATAATTTGAATGTTTGCAAAGCAAGAACAAGCAATGACTATTTTTGGCAATAAACCAAATTTTTTGATCATACCAAGTGTAAATATCGGTATGGCTCCGGAAAAAATTACTAAATTGGACAATAGCGAAAAACAAGTCAATTTAGAGTTAACTATCGATAAAGATTCTAAAGATGAGGTGCATTCTACACCTTTAAGGTGCTTTGAAAGTATTGAAAAAACGAAAATTGCGTTGAGTTTCAGTGTTGATCGCCTTTTAAATTTTCAACGGCATGAAATCAGTAACAAATCCAAAAAGTGTGTGGATAATTTTTCTTCAGAAACGGATGAAAAGTGTTGCAATGGTATTTATTCGTGTTGCACATATTCAAGTTGCCTAGTTGGCTCCCAGCATGACATTCATCGAACCCAGTTAAATTTAGAATCACAAAGTTCTTCATCGACCAGCGCTCAGCACAAACAGGCTTACCAGGATATTAAGTCGATTTTGCGACCCACACCAATTCGTGCTCTTAGAGATAACTGTACTTCGGGTAAGTATCCTTCAAGCCACTTTGATTTACGAACTTTCCATCACTTTTTTAGCTTCAAAAAGTTCAAAAAAAGCATGTTAAAGTGAGAGCATTATTAAAGATTCAAACATTAGTACGTATTATAGTACAATAACGTTATCCTTAGTTAAGATATTAAAAAGTGTTTTTATGCTACGTTTTTTACCAAATAGGTTTTTTATTTTGAAAAATCCTTTGGACAAAAAGAAAAGGACTTGATTAGGGCAGGTTCAACAGTATACTTTGGGGCGTCTCGAACACTTTTGCAATTTCAGCGGATTTTCCGCCAAATTAGCGGAATTTTTATCATTTATCGGGATAATTTTTCAAAATTCTCTAGCGGATTTATTAAATTCGACCTATTTTATCTTTTTATACCCTTACGCTTACTTCGGTATATTAACTTTGTCACTCCGTTCGTAACACCGATAAGGAGGCATGCCAAGTATAGCAAAGCATGTATATTCTTGATCAGCATCACCTTCTAAGTCGATTGTGTTATATCCGTTTGTCTGTCTGCGATCACGATAACAGCCGTTTTTTTAAAACTATCGTAACGAAACTATTATACAAGAATTTTATGAAAAAAATAGAGATCAAATTTGAAAATGAGAAAATAACAAAGCGGAGGAAAACTACGCCATTCACCACAAGTCATAAAAAGTGACGTAACCAATATTAGGTGTGTTTCCGTACTCGATTCAAGTAACTTGAAGTTGCTTGAAAGCATTATTTTACAAATTTTTGAAGGTCGAGAGAGAAGAATTACATGCAAAATGTCACTCTCTAATCTAATACAATTACTCGAAGTTAGTACGGAAACAGACCTATAAGTAAATCTCTTTAAATTCCACAAAAATGTATCTAATGACTTCAAATTTTGGTCACAAGCTGTAATGAGTATGGAATTTGCAAAAGTTGAATAAAAACAACTTTATGAAAAAGGTAAAATTTCATGCAATTCCACCAAAAATTAGTACAATGGCTTCGAATTTTTCAAATAAGTTTCAATCTTAACTACGCACTCGATGTTTGCAATTTTGTAAAGTTACGACATCATCATCATCCAATATAAACACATGTCGATGTACCCACTGCATATTCAACTGTCATCACCGCTTATTCTACTACTGCCGGCAGAGCAGCCACCGCTTCTCATAACATAATTTCACATAGCGTTGCCGTCGAAAGGTCTATTCTCCTGGCTACCACAATAGTCAACACAAGTGACTGCACTGGACAGTGCTGCCGCGACGATTTTGAAAAAACTATCCATGAAAAGGTCAAAAAAGTTAATATTAATATATTAATATATATATAATAATAATATTAAAAAAGAAAATAAATTTCAGTACTTCTGTCTTTTATTTGCGTTGCTATTGCTCTTTAATTATATTAATTTTATTTTTTATTTTATTTTATTTCATTTATTTTTTTAATTTATTATTATTTATTTTATTATATAATTTAATTTTATTTTTTGTAATATTTATACAATAGCAACATACAAACCAATATGTAATTGCTTAAAAAAGGGCAAAAAATTAAACAACTTATTCAGTTTAGTGTAAAATAAATTATATGGGCTGCTATTGCCTTTTAATTATATTACGTTTAAATGGCACGTTGACAAAAAAATAGATTTCATTTAAAACATTTATTGTAAAAAGACTATATTACATAAATACTTAAAATTTTATTTATGTAAATAATACAAAAAGCAATATTGCAAAAAGTTTTTTTTTTTGTTCTCAATGCATCTTCTTCTCGCTAGGTGGGGTAAAAAAGGAGTCGTTTTCAGACAGGGTCAAGATATTTTGATTTCATTTTTCAGAAACAAAAAAAATCAAATTGCATATTAATAAGGGTACTTTTCGCTACAACCTATTCTAGAATTACTAAGTTTCGTTACAATTTGCAATCGCTACGGAAATCTTAAAGCTTAAAAATGACAGATTTTTTTAATAAGATGCTTAAATTTTTTTATTATTATTGGGCCAAGCTCACTATAAAAGCCTTAAGTTACGTTTTGTAAATTTTTTTTTTCAACGTGCAATGTCGTCTTAAATTTTGAAGTTCAAATATATTCATTTGTAAAAATTTTTGAAAACAAAATATTATCTACCGCTTTGAAAAATCGCCCAAAAAAAATGAAAAATTGCCCAAAATTTCTTCATACAAAATTGGGTAATTTTTCATATGAACCCAAAAACTTGGGTCATTTTTCTTTTTTTTTTTTTGGGCGATTTTTCATTTTTTTTTAGGCGATTTTTTATTGTACTTTTAGGAAATTTTTCATTTTTTTTTTGGGCAATTTTTCATTTTTATACTTGTTACTTTTCTTCAAAATCAATTTTTTTGATGGTGTTTTTCACGGTAAACTGATTTGACCTTGTTCGGAAAGTAGTAAGTTCAGGATATTTGCCTTACTTAAGTACTTAGTAAATATTTGAAAAATTTTTATTAAAAATCGCCGCGGTGCTTTCTTTTTCCATTATTTAAGTAAATTATTAAATAGGTGTTTGAAAAATTTATTTTATCACCATTCCATACAAGGGCAAATCAATTTTTTTAAGATCTACTACTATAAACGCGACTTTAATATGAACATTTTTAGAAAGAAGAATGCAAAACTTTTGTTTGGGATTATGGCCTCTTAAAAAGGGAACATTATCCCAAATTTGGGACCGACCGAAGGCCTCCTATTTAAAAGAGAATACAGAAATACTGTAGACAGCGAAGCCAGTATTGGACTTACTGAGTGTTGTTATCCCACAGCAGCGGCCGAAGGCCGCCTATTAAAAAGAGAAAACTAAATACATCTAGTTTAAGTTTTAAAGCTGTGTGCAAATTGATCTTAATGCGACATTAACTAAATTGTGTTGATAAAGCAGTGCTCCCTAATTTAGGAAATTAATAATCATATTTATTTTTGTTAAATTATTTAATAACTAGCAAATACCCGCTGCTTCGCCTGCGATAAAAAATATTAAATACGATGTAAAAATTTTAAATCTTAAAATGAAAGTATTTAGTTGTATTAAAACAAATTCAAATATAAAAATTATTGTGTTCGTTTTGTTTAATAAAAAAAATGGTATATTTATTAAGAAATTACTTTATTTAATTTGAATAACTTATTTTAACGGTTATTGTTATGATGACATAAATTTACCTGACTTTCTTTTTTTTTTACTTTTGAAAATGTACTGCATAACAGCGTTATAAAAAAATTTGTGTAAAAATTTTTTAAAATTTTTAATCAAAAATGTAATTTTTTACATATATTCTGAAAATAAATATATTCTTCTTAAATTGTTGTAGTTAATCGGCCTTCTTCAGTTGTTAATTGTTCTTATTGGGCTTCGGCCAAGCAACAATTCTTCTTAAATTTAAAAAAACCCGATATGCCATCAAACTTTTGGCGATATCTCAAAAACTATAGACTTTCTCAATGCATAACAATGCATTTTTGTATGGACAGTCGTTGATTAGCAAAATTAACGGTAATTTTCTTTTCTTTTCGGAAATGTTTTGTACGGATATTAGGTATGTTTTAAAAAAACCTGTTATTATGACATTAAAATTCTTGCGATATCTCAAAACTATAGATTTTCTCAGTATAACTCATAAGCCTCACAATGAGAAAAAAACGATTGAAATTTCTTAGCAAGCAAACATTTCCGCAATTTACAAATCGGTTTTCATCCAATTTTCTTTGTTTGAAAGTTCAATTAAGTAAATTGGGAAAATTAGAAAAGGTTTACCGTTACCTCAGCAATGTCTTATACTGTATACAAAAAACTCTAAAATATCCAACTTGTACTAAACAATAGGCAAAGCGTTGCTTTTGTTGTACATATTTTTTTTAATTTTAATTTGTTTTTTAATTTTCATTTTTCTTATTCTTATTCTTATATATAACATAGTTTACCTGCAAAAATTTTTCTATTTTGACACTAACAGTTTCTATCATTAAAAATCATGGGCCATCTACCCGCTCCCCCTATGATTTTTGATGAAAACTAATTTGCTTAAAATGTTGTTATATTTTTTGCAATGTGTTACAGCTTAAAAACTAATTCATGTGTAAAACATTTTCAAATATAGCTTAAAAAATAATTCTGTGAAAAATATTTCAAATATTTCAAACTATTCCAAAGTTATATACATAAATCTATGTTTTAATCTATTTCCTTATCTATATATTCATAGTTAACGTTATAGTTATAGTAGAATTTGTCCTGACCCAATTCAATGAATTTTTTATGATCGTTTTGTGAATTTGTAAAAGTGTAAATTGACTATCGAACAAAACACAACAGAATTTTCTGATAAGTACAGAAAAGAGTTCCATTTTTAGTACAGTTGCCGAAAATAGCCGTATGAATTAAATTATCAAATTTTAGTCTAATACAACCAAAACCGTTCGAAGTATAACATTTTTGATTAATTCTGGGCGGTAATGGGGGTGTGGCAAAAATTTTTCACTTAAACTATCTCATTACCGAAACAATAGAATGCCAGAATTTCAGCTGAATTGAGCTCAAACTTAGTGCGCTTTGCTTTACTCCAAGCTTATCCCCCGAAAAGTGGACTTAACTAAAATGGGTCATGCCCATTTTTAGTAAGGTTAGCAAAAGTAACCATACAACGTAGATTACCAAATTCTAGTCTATACGACTAAAATCGTCTGAAATATAGCACTTTTTGCAAAAAGTGGGCATGGAAAGTAGACGTGGCAAATCTAAGATAGCATATTACGATAAAGTTGGAATAACAAATCGTTTGATACATATATCCAGGGACCGAAAATAACTGTTATTTTACAATTTTCAAATGAAAAAGGCATAACGAAAAAGTGGCCGGAGGACTTTTTTAAATATACCATTATTATCGTAATGGCCGCAGCTTCGCGAATATTAAATGCCTTTTAAATTTTTGGCTGTTACTATAAAAATTAAAATTAACTGTTATTTTTTGACTTTTATTTTTTCGGGCAAAAATAACTGTTACTTTTGACTTTTATTTTTTAGGTCAAAAATAACAGTTAATTTGTGATTTTCATTTTTTCGGTCAAAAATATCAGGTAATTTGTATTTTTTCAAAGGCCGAAAAATAAACTTTAAAAACTAAATGTGCGCTCTGATGAGACGATAAAAATTGCATAAAACTTTGTTTTGCCGTTCAAGTGGCCTTTAAAAAAATTCAAATTGCCTGATATTTTTGACCGAAAAAAATAAAAGGCACAAAATAACTGTTTTTTTTTTTGATCAAAAAAAAAAATAGAAGGCATTAAATAACTAGTATTTTTGTCTTAAAAAATAAAAGTTAAATGATAACTGTTAATATCTGACTTTTTTGATAAAAACCATAACCGGTACGGTACCTGCCTATATCGTGTTAATCTGTTCAGTGGTTCTTGCGTGATTGTCAAACATCCGTGCAGTGTCACAACGCTTTTATATATTCGTATAGATAGACTAACACAATCTCAAGTGGGGAAAAGCTGGCTGGCAAGGCTGCAAAACATAATTAATGCTTATAACAAAATTCTGGCAACTCCCCTCAAAACATTAACAAAGAAAATTAATTAACACTGTATGAAAGCAAGAATCTCCCTGAAAGTAAAGCTGGATTCACTGATCACCTTCAGCATGTTTTGAAAGTTTTTTTCATATGAAGTTTTCGCTTAGAGAGAAAAATTTCTGCACGCTCTCAACTTGATTAACATTATTTTAAATCACACTAAAACATGCTGAAGGTTATCAGTGAATTCAGCTTAACAACACAACATGGCTGTCGTGTTATATTGAGAGAAGCTCTCTCGACAAAGAGAGAAAAGCTTTGTTTGCTGTTATATTGCGCTGCTGGTTGAATGTAGGCATAAAATAAAATGCGTGATTTTGCAAGAATTAAAGAATTAAAGATACATCTTTCAAAAGCCTTGGTAAGCTATAACAATCTTTATTATCATAGGAATCGAATAAAAAAAGAATTATTAAAATCGGTTCAGCGGTTACCGAGATTATTCTGGATCAAATTTGTGAGTCGAGTCTCCTTTTATATAATAGTAAAGATTAAACATTATTTTAAAATTGGGTCATTTTTAATTTTTTTTGGTGATTTTTCATTAATTTTTTGGGCCATGTTTCATTTAGGTGATTTTTCATTTTCTTTAAAAAAGTTTTGGGTGATTTTTCATTTTTTTCGGCGATTTTTTATTTTATTTTTTGGGCCATTTTTTATTTCATTTTGGCCCATTTTTCATTTAGGCGATTTTTCATTTTTTTTTGGGCAATTTTTCATTTTTTTTTGCAATTTTTCATTGGGCGATTTTTCATAGTGCCAAGAAAATATTACCCAAAAATGTCTGATTGAAGGGATTGCTTACTTTTTATAATTTGAAAAAAAAAACATATATTCATATTAAAAAAGATTTTTTAAAAAGTATCCAAACTTACACTGAGGCTTAAAAACAAGTATCCATCAAATTTTGAAGTAAAAAAGTATCCAAATGGATCCAATTAGATCCAAACGGCAAAACTGGTAGTGGGCGTTGGCAACTTGCTCGAATCTTGTTTGACATCGTCATTTTTAACGGAGTCATGCGTTCAACGCCCTGGCTTACCAAGAAAGCCATCCTCTATTTTTGTCACAGGAATTGGGTCTTCACAAGGTAGTAGATCTAAAGGAGAAACATCACTTATAGTATCGCCGCGTTTTTCAGATTAACGCGCTAATATTTAATTAGATAACTAACGACTTGCCAACAGCCGTTGTCAAGGTGGCGTCTTGGCAACACATTGAAAAACTATCTCTAGCTGATCAAAATTTCTCTATGCCATACACAAATCACTCTGTTGAAACTCTAGACTGTGACCAGGGCTGCCAACTTTTGGATCTTCGAAAACCGGGCATTTGTCAAAAAATTCGTTTTTTGTTTCAATCACGGAAAAAAGAAATGATGCCCAAAAACTAAATATCATTTCAAAGTTTTATTTAACAAAGTACACAAACTAGTTTTATAAACAGTTTTATAACAAAAAAAAAGCAGGTACACAAAAAATTATTAAAAACTATTTCGATACTTAAAAGAATACTCTTTTGCAGACTTAACGTTTCTTATTAGCTTTCTTCCTGGCTCAGTCTTAAGAAAGTTACTAAATTCGGCGCAAGACGTACCATAATTGTAATGGACAAAGAGTTCTGACTAGACCATTTCCACTTTCAATCTTTTCCTTTCATCGGACCAAATATTTTTCATTACGCTAAAAACACGCTCTACAAAAGCGTTTGAAACAGGTACAGAGTACACGTTTTGAACAATTTTCCACAAATTTCGGGCTTCTGACTTTAAAAGAAACGAAATCCACTAGAAGAATGAAAAGCGTGATTTGAATAAGCTTGTTGACTGGTGCTGGGCTTATCTTGCCTCTCTAGTTGACATTCGTCAAAATTCATTTAGAATTAAAATTTCGGACAAAAGCTTATAACCATTGATATCTGCATACAATATTTTAGCAATTCTACTTTCACAATCAAAATTTCATCGGTTCTTCCAGTGAAAGTGGTGTACAATCTTTGTAAAAAGAGTTATCACCAAAGGGGAACCATTTTTAAAGATAGGTCAAGGCTCTTTCGTATGCTACACAACGTTCGTTTTCAAATTTAGAGAATCTTCAATTGAAAGGTTGATTATATTTTGAAATATGTAAAACCCAAAAAAAAATTTTTTTCAATTATGTTTTTCAATTCATTTTTTATTGTTAAAAAAATTGAGTGAAAGCGTTCACATTTATGTAATTTTTTTCCATAAGCTTTATATTTTTGTGGAAAAGACTCGTAATAATGTGAACAAAATACACATACATATCTGGTAATGAATTTTTTCGCATAAAACACTCTATATTAAAGAATTTACCTCAGATTTTCCCTGATCGATAAAATATTGTTGCAATGCGGGCCAATTGTGTAATATTCTATCAACTGCCGGAAGCCATGTACAAAATCTTGTCGGTACATTCCGTAAAAGGTTCATGTATTCTGTTGCAATGAATTAGCAAATACTTTTAAATTTTGTTACTCTTTATGCGCTGGACGCAAAATGTGCATAAGGCAATGTCCAGCTATCAAAAACTGTTTTATGTTTTTTGTAAATTAACAACCACTGATTTATTTTTTCCAGAATTAACGAAACAATTATCAGCCACGTATGCGACTGTAGTCTTAAGTCTTAATTGTTAATTGTATTCAATAAATTTTCGCAACAGAAGTTTCGTCAGAGTCTTCATAGAAATGTATAATAGCGGTACCACGTTCCTTTTGAAAAGACCGAATTACTACAGGAAAAGCTTTACAATTTCCTGTATTAGATGCATCACACGCAATTGAAAACGGTGAATTTCCAATTTCCTTCAATTTTGTGGATAGCGAATGTGAGGACAGTGCATTCATTCAAGAAGACAATCCTGGGACAAATAACTGTGATGGTGTTTAATACCGTGACAAATCAGCAACAGCTCAGTCCTAGCAATAATGTCTTCTTCAGTACTGTCAGTTTTTGTAAAGAATTTTGTAAGTACCGACGCTTTCGCTAAACATCTTACATTTCTAGAATGAATTTCAGTTTTAGAATGACTTAAGAGCCATTATGCCATCGAACTTGACTGTAAAAGTGGTTTTATAGACCTTACAATATGCACTTTGGTTGTTTTCCTTCGATTGAGAGAAATTCGTCATTGAAACTGCTGTAGCTTTTTTTTTTGTTGGTACTAACAAAGTTTTAAAAAACCAAACTGTCCGGGTGAAAATCGGACGGTTGGCAACCGTGACTGTGGCGTACAGTTAGAGCCATCATCCGGCTTTAGGAGGTAGAGGAGTTACCGCAAAGGAAGTTCCTTACGCCTGATGGGCACTTTATTGTTAAACTACCGCTGAAGAAAGATGTACTTTAAGGAGAGTTAAGAAGTATCAAATCTGATCTGAGAATGGCATTTCTAATTTTTGTAACAATTTTTGAAACTCGCATATTGTGTACGTGAGTTCACCTTTTTCACCTCAAAGCTGTAAATGTTGTCCACTATCATGTATAGGCTGCGTGCCAATCGGAAACTTTTCAGTCGGATGAATTTTTGACATTCGGTATGAAAAATTTTGACAGGTGAGTATGATTCTCAAAAACTCATGTATTTCCAAGGGCCATGGTTGCTATAGAAAATAATGCAACTAAATAATTATAAATAATGTGCACTGTCAAAACATATACTCAAAAAGAGAGCGCTTTCAATCGGCCATTGTCAATAAGTGAAAACATAACCAGTGTTATAAATGAAGTTAAATGTTGAAGTGAAAAAAAAGAACAACCTCAGTAGCTGCAGATGCATATGGCCGAAATTAAATAAATATCCATTAAAAGTGGCGTCTTTTTGGAAGGTAAAGAATATGTTCTGTGCCATAATATATTTAGTACGGCACCGCTTTATTTGCTTTATAATAAGGGTGTTCTCTATGTCTAACATAATTGCATGATAGCACGGATTGTAACCAGTGTTTCCATTTTGGCTATTTATAGCCATAAGTGGCTATTTTTTGTTTCGCGGTCAGTTTTTGGCTTTTGGCAATTTTTTTACACTTTACTGATTTAAAATTTGTTCGCGAGAGTGAATTTTCTCTTCATGTAAACACGACCTACCAGTGATGCTAATCGTGTAGCACACAGCAAGAGTATATAATAATTTTACATGTGGCAACTCAAATCACGAATCACTACAGAGTTGGGTAGAAGGAGGAGGCTTCGACACCCTAAGAAAAAATAATTTTTTCTTCTAAATGCAATGGGATAGGTTGTTTCGAAAGTGAATATGTGCGCTACGTTTAAAAATAACCAAAAACTCAATATTTTTGCTGTTTTAGAAACTGTGTGAAAAAAACATTTATTTTATTGGAAATTACCTAACTTTTAGTTCTTATATTTTGTCTTTAATGTAAGAGCAGTTAATTATACTTTAGTATTATATTATATAGATAGACTTTGTATAAATGAAAAAGTGCGGGTAAAAGAGAAATTTTATTATTTTTTCGTATGTTTATGTTGGGCACGATCTTGAAGGTGTATTTTAGACGAGTCCTGGTAGATGATAGGGAGATGACAGAACGCACACACCGCATTTTTGACAGTTTTTAATATAAAATGTTCTCAAAAAGCTTGCACTAAATTTAGAGTCGACTTTTAATTTGACTATGATAATGGGCCAATATTTTCTTTTAAAATCATTCATAGTATATCGTCAAAAAACGGTTTGTAGAAAGACTGACTGTAACGTTTTCATTGCAAGAACTTTAAGTCGCACGAACTGATAATTACATCTTGTATTACTCTGATAAAATAAAAAGGCTATTTGACTTTAAACTTGACGAACGAAGTTATTTTTTCTAAGCAGGAGCGTTGCCCATCATCAGTTGCGACAATTCTTCATTTTAGGTATTTGTAGGAGTCAGCAATACTAAAGATATCATCGTGTATTCATCGATACACTATATTGAAGCCTCCCTTTTTCATTTGACGAATCCTCCCTCGCCCACTTATTTCACAAATTGCAGAATTTGACATTTTTTTTATTCATTTAACAAGCCTTAAATGGTGTATAAGCAGCAATAATGTGTTTAGTAACTGCACAAAAGAAACGAAAAGTTGACTAATATATTATCTAAGTTTTACATCAACAGTAATAAGCAAATATAACATCCACACGTTGCAGAAATACAAAAACATTTCTGTAGAAAATGACAACCGCGTTCGGTTGGGAGAAACGTGCTTTTGATTGCGCGCACCAAATAGTGTGAAAAAATGTCAAAAACTGCCACTTTCGAAGCCCCCCCCCCCCTTCTACCCTACGCAGTAATGTAGATAACTTTGATCATGAAAAGTAAACTGTGAGAAATTTGTTTAAAAAAGCAAATTAAGAATTAACATGCAAAACTAAACATGCAAAAAACAACTAATTTGTAAATCTATTTGCAACAAGTTAGTAAGAAGAATAGGTATGCAAGTTTGGTTTTTTTTTATAATGTGATAAGGAAATACTTTGATTATTTTTTTACATTTTGGTGATTTTTGGGCGCCACATAGCTTACTGAGCGCTCTCTGAGCGTAACTTTTCACATGTACACAAAACTCACAACAGAAGAGAATATAATTCAGTCGTTCGCTGACGGTGATGCTGTGAAGACCTTTGTCGGAAATTTTTTGTAGACTCTTAAAAACCAACTTTTTGGTTTGTAAATTTATAATTCTTTTGAATATATTTTTATTTTATTAAGATTTACTATAATTCATATATATTGCCTATTAAAATTTTTTGCATTATTTTTTCATATTATTTGTATTCATTAATATTTTGATACTTAATTTTATGAGGTTTTGATTATAGTTTTAATGATTTGTATATTAAGATTTAATTATATTAAAACAAAAACAAAACACCTGAAAAACAATGTTTTACTCTTGATCGGAATGTGAATTCTGTTCTGCAGAGAACCTTTTTTGCGAAGCAGAATCTGTAATTTTCTACTGCAAGCAAACTAATATAATTTATTTACTTAGAAGAAAATGCTGGAGCAATAATGACATGGAAGAAATAGTAAACAATACCGATGACTAAAAATAAACTCTAAACACACATTACAGTATTTGTGGGGGTATAAACGTACAAACTAGAAAATCTAGATAATTGTGACAGCTATTTCGCTCAGTGTGCGCTATTCGAGAGCGTACCAATACTAACAAGGCAAAATAAAATGTGACTCTGTTAGAATGCCCAGCTTCATAGTAGAATTAGAGAAGGTAGATGCATTTCAGAGAGACATACTTCCGGAACTGTCAAAACGAAGTTGACAGCCCATACAACCCATCACCTACAAACTGGGAGCAGTATAGGTTAGCGAGAAACGAAGCTGTTTTAATAACAAAGCAGTCTAAGGCTAGATACTTCTCAGCTAAGCTAAACCTATCCCTATCTTCAAAAACTTTGTGGGCTAATATTAAAAAACTGGGGGTGTGTAATAAGAAAAACTCTGACTGCGAAATTGACCCTGAAATTGAATATCCCGGAGGATATTAATTTTCTTTTGAATTTATTTAAGTGTCAATAAAAATTAGGGCAACGTCAAAACTCACTACCGTTAGTTTGGCGGCTAATCTGAGCGGCGGGTCCCCTAGGCTTAAAACAGGTTGTGCGTCGGGTTTGAAGCCCACCCATAAAAACACATTTCAATGAAAATAAAAAAGAATAGAAGAAAATTGATTCCCAAATCTGTTCCCGCAAACGAAAAACAGATAATGATTTACGGATATGCACCTGGAATGTCCGAACCCTTAATTGGGAAGGTGCCTCTATCCAACTGACTGATGTCTTGGAAAGATACAAAGCTGATATCACTGCTATCCAAGAAATGCGATGGAAGGGACAGGGTTGCATTCGGCATGCACCCTGTGATATCTACTACAGCGGCCATACGGAGAAGCACTAGTTTGGATGCGGATTTGTAGTTGGCAAGAGACTACGGCCCCACGTCCCGCGATTCACACCTGTGAACGAACGGCTTGCCATAATCCGTATCAAGGTAAACTTTTTAATTTAAGCCTAATATGTGCGCACGCTCCGATAGAAGACAAGGACGATGAGACCAAGGAAACTTTCTACGGGCGCCTTGAAAATACTTTCGACAGTGTGCTCTGCCCAATCCACAAGAAAGGCAATCCCACTATCTGTGCCAATTACAGTGGGATAAGCCTTCTTAATATAGCATATAATATCCTGTTGAGCGTTTTATGTGAAAGATTGAAGCTTGTAAACGAAGTGATTGTACCTTATCAGTGTGGCTTCAGACCTGAAAAGTCCACCATCGACCAGATTTTCACGCTACGAAAAATCTTGCAGATGACTCAAGAAAAACAAGTCGGCACCCACCATCTTTTTGTCGACTACAAAACCGCCTTCGACAGCAAAATAAGGAAGCACCTGTACTCCACCATGTCTGAACTTGTTATTTCTGCAAAACTAATACGACTTTGCAGGATAACACTGAGCAACACCAGCAGCGCAGTTAAAATCAGGAAGGACCTCTCCCCACAATTTGTTACCAAACAAGGTTTCAGACAAGGTGATTCCTTATCGTACGACTTTTTCAACCTAATGATGGAAAAAATCATCCGAGCTGCTGATCTGAGACGTAGTGGAACAATATTCTACAGTAGTGTTATGCTGCTTGCGTATGCTGATGACACCGATATAATTGACCATAGCACGCACGAAGTCAGTGCAGCATTTTCCAGGTTAGAAAGAGAGTCAAGTCGAATGAGTCTAGCAGTAAATGCAGATAAGGCGAAATACTTTGTGTCAACAAACAAACAGTCCCAGAGTCTTGGAACCCACGTTACAAATGACAATAACTCCTTCTAGGTTGGGAAGGACTTCGTCTATCTGGGATCCAGCATAAACTCAACCAACGACATCAGCATTGAGATAAAACGAAGAAAAACTCTTGCCAACAGGTGTTACTTTGGGCTCAGTAGGCAACTGTGAAGCAGAGCCCTCTTTCGACGAACAAAAATCACGCTCTATAAATCGCTCATCATGCCCGTCCTGCTTTATGCATCACAAACCTGGACGCTGAGCAGTTCAGGTGAAAAAACTTTAGGAGCATTCGAGAGAAAGATTCTTCGTAAGATATACTGACCAATCTGCGTCAATGGTGAGTACCGAATACGGTGAAATTATGGACTGTATAAGCTGTACGCTGACATTGACATAGTTAAGCGCATTCATGTCATGCGCTAGGTCATGTTCAGCGCATGAAAGACGATGCTCCAATGAAGAAAATATTCAATTCGGTACCCAGCGGTGGTAAACGCAGAAGAGGACGACTGCATCTTCGTTGGAAAGACCAAGTAGAGGACATCCTGACGAAGCTTGGAATTCCCAACTGGAGCCAGCAAGCGAGAGAAAGAAATGGCTTGCAGATGAGGACAAGACCGACATACGGAAATAGCGCCAACTAAGTAAATCAATAAAAAGTACTAAAAAATCATTTTCAGGATCATGTAATATTTTACCAATTTTAGGAGTTAAACAGTTAAAATTAAATATTTCTGTTTAATTTGGTAATTCATTACTCCTGACATATTCAATGTATTAAGTTTGTTCGCGTCACGACTATCCTTTTTTCACATTTAACATATACGAAAAACTAACCTCACGAAATGTGCACTGAATTCCAGTTCTCTGCTTACCACCTTGCTGCCTCGCCGTTTTTACACCAACTACGTTTTACACCGCCTATCGCGATGGCTCCACACGAGCTCCAACAACTACCTAATTTCCGCCCTTTTTTTGGTACAACCTACGAGCAGCAAGGTCGTAAGCATAGAACTGCAATCCAGTTAAATCAAATTAAAATTCTAAATTTTGTTACATTTTTTCTCAAATTGCAATTCTCGCATTTTTTCGTTATTTTTAAATTCCAAAATTTACAACATTCGTCAAGACCTTAATAGGGGCATAGAATTTTGTAATAACTATTGTAAACAATTGAAGTTAAACCAACAAATAAAAGGATTGTCGAATTCACCATCTCGTTATATATTGGTTTTAATTCATCAACTCGACAGCAGAGAGATTCAAAGTTTTTCTTTGCTACTGTATTCTTGCAATACTAATACAATGAAAATAGATCAGTATTTATTTATATTTGGAGGCTAAAGAGTTAAAAGTTTAGTTGAATGATAACCTTCTAACTAAAACATTTTAAAGAAAGTATAAGTTACAAAATAGGTTATTTTATTACAAAACTTATCTATCCACCTAAAAGCTATTTGCCCATTCAGCGAGTGATAAACCATAAAAATCTATGCATTACTTTTAAAGATATAACATTTTAGATATATTGCACACTTGACGATTCGCTCTTTTACGAAATATTCAAAATGTAAGTATAAAGGTGGCGGCCGTAGTCTAGTGGGTATAGTGCGTGGCTCCTAAGCTAAAGAACTGCGGTAGCCCGGGTTCAATTCCAGCTCAGACAGAAAAGTTTTTTCAATTGAATTATTTTTTCTGTTCGGTCGTCACCTCTCTGCAGACAATGGCAAACCTCAGAGAGTAAAAATTGCCATGTAAAGCTTCTGGAGAACATAAGCCGTTCGGAGTCGGCATAAAACACGTAGGTCCAGTTCTCGGTCATTTGTGATCAAACATTTAACAACACGCACAACACAATTGATCAATAGAAGCTAGGTCAAAGTCCTTCCAAGGGCTGAAATGGCCAGTTTATTTTTTTTTTTTAAGTATAAAGTATTATTTTTGTATTAACACCCTCTTTTTCTTAATTACAACAATATTTACACACCTTCTATGAAAACATTTATTAATCCAAATGTTAATGTTCCAATCAGAGATAAAGAGATGGGAAAATATCTTGGAGAGGGAAAGCATTATGTTCGATTTTACGTTAAATTGGCACCAATACTAAAACAAAACATTTATATGCGATCGTAAAATCAACGGAAAATATCCCTGGTTTATGGTAGGTAGGTTGAAGAATTTCACCAGTTACGTTTGAGGTACAATAACTGTAAAACCGCAAATTATTGGACCAAAATGGGTAACAAAAGGTATACCACAAAAGACGTCGGAAAAGCTATGGAAAACATCCCAGAAACATCATGGTGAAATTATCTTAGAATAATTGATCCATAGGAATCAGTCCAAGCAGTGTTGCTGTTTGGAAAAATGTATGGGTTCTTTTTTAAGAATCAGTGTAAGTTTTAATACTTTAAAAAAATCTTTTTTTTAAGAATATATGTTTTTATTTGCAAAAATATAAAAAAGGAGGCATTTCCTTAAATTCGACAAAAACGTTAAGAAAAATTATGGAATTGAGACATTTTTGGAAAGTACTTTCTTATAGGGATGTCAGTGGCAAAAATACATCGATGTATTTCTTCGTTTCGATGCATCGAAATGTACATCGATATTTTTCGATGCATTGAAGGGGATACATCGATGCATCGATTTGCATAGAATTTTTCAGATATTAAAAAATTGTACACAATTTAAAATTAATTACTATAACTGAGCTAATTATGTTTCTAACGGACTATTGAATCAAGTAAAAAACTTTTCCCAAACTTTTTGACTTCGTTTTTCAAAAAACCGCCAAACCACACTTTTTGGAGGCATTTCAATTTGTTGGACAAATTGGAAAAACTGAAATGGCGGTTGAATGTACTAGAGATGTCAGTTTACAAAAAACATCGATGTATCGATGCATCGACTTATTATACATCGAGTGGATAATTTTCGATGCATCGAAGCAAAACATCGATATTTTCGATGCATCGATGTTTTTCCGACATTCCTACTTTCTTTTAAAAAAATGCATTAGTGCAACCTCTTTACAAAGAACTTTAAAATTTTGTGGTAAAAGTTTTTTCTAAATGAGCTTGTTATTTATTGTCTTGATTTCACATGATTTAAATACAAATTCTAAATGTTTGTTAGTTTAAATCATATGTGATTTTAAATACAAACTCTAGTTGTTTGATAGTTTAAAATCGTTTATTGAGCTTAAGGTCAAAGTTAGAACAATTAATTGTTGTAACGAATCTTTCCAAAGAAACAACATAAACAACGTTTTTTCAATATGAAAAGTAAAAAATCACTAGCTGATTTCTTTGCAATTTCGGCCATGCAAAAGTAAAGCAAAAATACAACAACAAATGTGCAAATATGAAATGGGAGAAAAACTGAGAAATTTACACTTAAAACCTCATCGCCTCTGTGGTGAGTGCGCTAGTGCGCGCTTGCACGGGTATCACAAAGATTTTTGATGAAGCCTTTAGCGAAAAAAACTGATATGGAAGATACGCGAATAAAAAACAAATTAATTGTGCTTTAACATTTTTCGACATGAAATTGAATTAAGCAAAATTTCCAGAGGAAAATAATTTTGCTTTTCAACAATAAGCTGTTAATTTCATGTTTTACAACAACTATAGCAAATTATATTAAAAAGACCGTTCACAATTGATATGAAATTTTTAAAATTTTTTACAAAAGCACAAATTTCCAAAATACACGAGATTGTGAATTGCTCTACTAAAAAAACAAGCGCATTAAGGTCCGTGCTTTTGTTAGATTGTTGTTGTTTCGAAAAAAGATCAATGCAGATCAATAGCATAAAATCCGTGGAACCAAGGAAGATTGTTGTTGTTTCGAAAAAAGATCTAGCAGATCAATAGCATAAAATCCGTGGTACCAAGGAAGAATGACTAAACTCAAGCTATCGTAAAAAAGCGATACGCCATTTTCTTTATTGCCAATCTTTGAAAGGAGTATCACTTATGTCTGCACATATTTCGTTTGTAACGGTTCATATATTTCGGGAAAAAGGTCGGAGTTAGTGCAATAAAAATATTGTTTTTTTCGATACTTTGAGTTTAGTCATTATTTCTTGTGACCACAGAAAAAGTCATTTAAATAAATGCACATTACAAAAATAAAGTTGAATATCTTGCAATTAAAGATAATATCATAAACATATAACTCTTACATACCTACCTATGTAACTACGTTTAATAAAAATAACATTTAATGTTTTTCGAAAAAATTCACTGTGCAGTTGTGTTGCTTTTTGGTAAAAATACTGTATCATATATCCTTGAATTATGCATTAATATTTTTCCCCAAAATACGAAATTTACACAATCGAAAACTTCTTCCTCATGCTCTTGTAACGCGGGGTAATGTGACTTGAAGTTATCAAATTTTAACCAAAATTTCACTTTGCAGAGTTTTAAAAAATAGCAAAGATTGAAAATTTTATTAGCTTTTAAATAAGTATAAATGGATAAAAATTGTTTCATTAGTTTCGTAGTTATATGCAAAATACTGAAGAAGAAATTTCTTGTGTTTCGACAAAATGAATTTTTAGCCAAAAAGCTTTTAAGCCGTTAGTTAATATTAAAGTATTATTTAAAAAATTCATTTTTTTAAGAGTAGAATCAGAAATCAACGTGTCCCGGGAACTTTTGAAAAAGTCAAAAAAATAAGACGGTCTTGCTTTTTTTCTTACATATTACATATTAACAAAGCTATTTGTAAGTCTTCAAATTAAATGAATAGAATTGTTATTAAAGCTGAAAAAAATTGGGTTTCAGTACTTTAATATGTGGAAACTTTTTTTCTGAAGTGGATACATTTGTGACCTTTTCACGGGTACTTTTTTTAGAATCGTCGCGGCAACACTGATCTGAGGTGAACTCACGTACACAACAAATGAGTTGCACTAAAGAACATAAAAACGGAAAAAACATATGTTCTGACTTTACAAAATTTAAGTTTCCTATCTCTTTATCTCTGGTTCTAAGTACAGAAAGAGGATTATCTCTTTTAAATTAAAATTATGTCATATTAAAAAAAATGCATGGATTTGTATGGTTAATAGTTCCTGGCACATCTTCCTGCCTGTTCAAGGTGCACGGCGACTTGAGGTGCGTAAAATTTAAAGCACCGAAAAGCTGTAGTGACGATGGGCTGACAAGCACACATAAGCGAAGTCGTCATATTTCCCTATAGGAACAAACTAACTTGTTTCTAAAAAAACTACATAAAAAACTAATCTAAAATAAACTAGTTTATGAATACTTTGAAGACGGCATCCACTTCAATTTTAAATAGTTTTTATTGCATTATATATGAAGTAATTGAAAAACTACTTCAAAACGAGTGGTTTAAGAACTACTTTGAATTATATTAAGGCGACAACTACTCTGATTTTGACATGTTTTTATTGAAAATTTTTATTAGATTACAATTTTATTTATATTTAACCATGTTATTTCATCAAATATTATTAACTTCAGGCTTTCACTAATATGAATTTATGTATTTTTTTTTCAAAACAATAAAATAAATGATCTCTTTGACGAAAAGAAATTTAAAATTTGTATGCTTTTAAATTCATCTTCAGAATATTACATAAAACAAAACTGGTTTCACGCTTATTAGTACATTAGTACATTAGTAGTACATTAGGACTTATTAGTACACAGAGCTGTAAAATCGGCATTCATATTTAGAATTTAAAGTACAACTAATATTGTGTAGTATACCTGTATAATGGGTCGCAGTTTATATACAGGTAAGCTTATTAAAAGATTCAGTGCCACTGATAATGTGTAGTAAACCTGTGTAATGGATCGCGGACATCGGTGCCTCAAGCTTTTAAATGTAAGTGTATTTGAAAAATTCTAAATTTATATAAGACCTTAGAACTTACCAATTTACATACGCTTATATTATGATGATGAGTAACCAAGAGAGGAGTTCTTCTGTACCTAGAATATACCTTTTATATACATATATGACAAATGTCACTTAAATTTATTTTTTCTTTTTAGTTCACGTCTTTTTTAAATAAAATCTTATTTTTTAAAAAAATTTTTTAATTTTTATTTATTTTTTATTTTTAAGTCTGAAAGGCTTATTATTAAATCATTTATTTTCAAAACTTATGGAGATATAGCATTTTTATTGATGAGTGGTTGGTAAAAGAGGGTGTGGCAAAAAATTTTATTATAATATTGCATTGTTACCGGAATTACATATGTATGTTAAATTTCAGCTAAATCGGATACCTACAAGTTTGCAAAATTGCGAACTGACGGGTGTGACATCATTTTTTCCTGAACCATCCTCTACTTGGAGGAAATTAACTGCCAAAATTTTAGCTGAATCAGCCCCGTAGTCTTGGAGATATAGCATTTTTATTGATTTGTGGGCGGTAAAAGGGCGGAATTTTCTGTAATTATTAGAAATAATAATAATGTAAATAATGAAAAAAATTATTAAATAATAATAAAATTAATGTTATTTGAATTTTTAACTTGAATTCAAATATTTATTTCTTTGATTTTTCATAAATAGTATCAAATTTGACCCCAATAGAGAATTAGGGACTTAATTGAAACAGGGAAGTAGGGTTAAAAACTTCTATACTTTTTTAATTATATATAAAATTGTTTTGAATTTCTTCCTTTAACACAACAAAATGAGCAACACTTATATTTAAAGTGAGCAACGGCCCCCCTGCCCTACCCTCGATACGCCTATGCTTCAATGAATGGCTTTTGTTTTTTTTTTTCATAACTGCTGTTCATAACTACTTTCTGTTTTATTTTGCTAGCTAGCTAGTGTTTTTTACGTAAGTGATACCTAACATACATGGGCACACTGCAGTAAATATTTACTGCATTACTAGAAGCAGTAATCAGTAAACTTTTACTGATAATGAAATTCAATTTGCATTACCAGTAAATTTTTACTGATTACTAGAAAAAATTGCAGTAAAAAAAATGTTTGCAATTTTATTCAGTAATCAGTAAAAATAAATTTTTACTGCAATTTTTTCAGTAATCAGTAAAAATTTATTTATACTGCAATTTTTTTCAGTAATCAGTAAAAATTTATTTTTACTGCAATTTTTTTCAGTAATCAGTAAAAATTTATTTTTACTGCAATTTTTTTCAGTAGTCAGTAAAAATTTATTTTTACTGCAAATTTTTTCAGTAATCAGTAAAAATTTATTTTTACTGCAAATTTTTTCAGTAATCAGTAAAAATTTACTGGTAATGCAAATTAAATTTCATTATCAGTAAAAATTTATTTGTACTGCAATTTTTTCCCAGTAATCAGTAAACATTTATTTTTACTGCAATTTTTTTTTTACCAGTAAAAATTTACTGGTAATGGAAATTGGATTTCATTATCAGTAAAAATTTATTTTTACTGCAATTTTACTGGTACTGCAAAGTGCCCATCTATGATACCTTATAGCTACGGAAAGTGTTAACAAATCGCTATATAATCAGTGCTATTTGTAATGAGAAGAAAGCGCTTTAAACTGCATACAATTGCATACAGTTGCGTTCGTGATCTCGTTGGACATAGACGTGCGTCCGTCCGTCCTCGTCATAGATTTTTTAAAGCTAGTTGTTTGTCCCGTTTCTTAAATGTTTTGTCGTCTTTCGTGTCTAAATATACACCGCGATAGTGTACAAATCAAATGTTATGTGTTTTTATTTTAAACAATTTAAATAAAATTGAAACTTAATTAATAAACAAGCAGCAGTGAAAAAATAAATAATTATAAAAACAAAACAAATGTAATCAAAAGCAACAAACACCCAGCAGCTCCAACCAACAACACAACAGCAAAACCAGTTTTGCAGAGAGCCAGCCACCAGCTACAGCATCAACACCTTTGACAACATTAGTGCTTTTTTTTGTCTGACCATGCAAGGGGCTTTTCTATGCTCCTCTTGGTGTAAGTACTTGTTGTTTTTTTTCGGTTCCGTCAACTCCCCCATCCTTTCACATTAGTTACGTTTGTGAGTAGGGTTGCACAGTGGGCTGAATTGTGCTGAAGTAAAGGCATAACACTTGCTTCAGTACTTTTTATATTGCTCATGTTGTGCAGCTCTCTTGCAGCCGTAACTACTTACCTTGTATGCCCTTATTTGTTTGATTTTTGCATAGTGCGGAAATGTCGGGTCATTTTCGCATAGATTTCTGCAATGTTCGTGGACTGAGGGCGAATTTTTTCTCGGTCTATGTACATTGTACTCTACATAGGCCTCAAATAATGGCACTGAGCGAGACCCAGGTGGCCGAGGATGCAGATCCACTGGATTTTCACATACCTGGGTATCGCTTACTGCCATTGTTTTCTTTGCATAGGGGCATTGCCCTTTTTATAAGAACAGATGTAGCATACCAGTGTGAGCGGAGTCTGAACGTGACCGATCCAGAGTTTAGCTCAATGTGGGTTAGGTTCAGGCTTCGCTCTCATTTGCTACATTTCTGCTTTATTTATAGAAATCCGAATCTAGGGAGGGAGCCCACTTTTAACAAACTGGACTCTCTCTCTGATTCGATCACGCATATTTTGGGGTTGTTTCCTGACAGTGAGATCGTTGTATCAGGCGATTTCAATGTCCACAACCCGGCTTGGTTACGTCACTCGGGCCCACTGACACCTGTTGGACAATATGTTGAGCTATTTGCTGAATCAAACCAACTGATTCAACTAGTGAAGGAACCCACTTTTTTCCCCCAAAGTGATTTGCAAAGCCATAATGTCCTTGACCTTTTTCTGAATTCACATCATGAAAAATATGATGTGAGTGTCAACGCACCTCTTGGTAACTCGGACCATTGTACCATATCCGCTGTTTTTCCATATTCTAACCCCTGCACCTCCACCCAAAAAAAAGCTTCGTACTATGTACAAAACAATTATTGTATTCTACAAAGCCCTTTGTTCTTTTCAGCCTACGAACGACTTTGTGAATAATACAAATGACCGTTTGTACATTGTACAAAGAAATATTTGTGTATTTTACAAACGCATTCGTTTCATCTACAAAGATACGAACAAATATACGAACGCTGCTGCCACCGCTTTGTCAAACAATGTTCGTTCAGTTCACAAATTTATGCATTATAGATTTTTACAAACTAGCGTTTATAGAATGTACAAAGTTACGAATTCAAAATTTTTTTTTCATGCGGCCAACACTACAAACGTTTGTACTATGTACAAAACATTTGTACATTCTACGAATAGCCTCTGTTTGTATTTCTACAAAGATTTTATTCGTAATTTTATCCTAAATATTTTTTGGGTGTCTACGCCTAAAGCCCCGAAGAGGACTGCATGGTTTTATGGAAAGGCAAATTGGACTGCGTTAAATAATTTTTATCGCAGCTTCAATTGGAAATTATGTTTCGCTGATAGAAATGTGAATGCCGCGGCTGTCATGGTACAAGAAATTATTCTATTGGGTATGCGGTCTTTCATCCCCAATAAGATGAGAAGCATTAAATCTAAAGATCACTCATGGTTTAATGAGACTTGCAGGATTGCAGTCAGGTCCAAAGAGGAAGCTTTTCAGAATTGGCGTTCTAACAAGAATACTGATACTAAAAGATGACCAAATCTTCTCTGACTCGGCTGATAAAGCGAACCTGTTGGCTAGATTGTTTGCACAAAATTCCACTCTCTCGGATAGCAATCAGCCACTGCCCTTTGTTGAGGGTGGATCTTCTGCAATACAGGAGATATACTTTCGAACGAGAGCAGTTAAAAGGGTCCTTACAAATCTCAACGTTAACAAAGCCTCTGGTCCTGATGGCATACCGCCAATTGTGCTTAAAATGTGTGCTTCTTCGCTGTCTCGGCCTTTGCGCAACCTTTTCAACATCTCCTACAGAACAGGAATATTTCCATCTTGTTGGAAGGTGGCAAATGTCCAGCCGGTACCTAAAAAGGGTGATGCCACGAACCCTGCAAACTACCGACCCATTGCGATATGCTCTACGCTTGCCAAAGTTATGGAGAGCGTAATAAACTTCAACGTTCTGGAGCGCATCTGGAGCACAACCAACTGCTCAGTGACCGTCAATATGGGTTCCGTAGGGCTCGCTCTACTGGTGATCTTATGGCGTTCTTAACCGAAGAATGGAATAAATGCGTTCACTTTTTCGGCGAGAGCAGGGTTGTTGCTCTGGATATTTCAAAAGCGTTCGACCGAGTGTGGCATAAAGCGCTCGTGTCAAAACTTGCTGCATATGATTTTGATGGTAATTTTGCTCGATGGATCACGTGTTTTCTCAAGGACAGAACGATTCGAGTCGTAGTTGACGGTATTTCGTCCGAGAAGCACGCCATCAACGAGGGAGTACCGCAGGGTTCAGTTCTATCGCCAACCATGTTTCTGGTTTTTATCAACGACCTTCTGTCGTTGACGCATAACCTAATACATTGGTTTGCGGACGACAGCAGCATTTGTCATTCATATTCATTCAAAAAACGCCCAAGCTCTATGGAGATTGAGAGAAAAAGGCAAACTATGAAGGACACATTCCTTAATGATCTACAAAAAATCTCTGAGTGGGGTCTTGCTAACAGAGTAGAATTCAATGCAAGCAAGACCCAGTGTTGTCTGTTAACAAGCGTTGTTCACAAGCGAGTGAATTGCCCTTTAGCTCCTCTCAGTATGAATGGTGTGGAATCAGCCGCTCTTAACGTTCTGGGCATATCGATCTAATCTGATCTTCGTTGGAATGATCATATTTTCGATGTGTCGAAAGAAGCGGGCAAGTGCCTAGGTTTTCTAAAACGGTGCAAAAAATATTTCACTTCAGCTGATCTTTGCATGATCTACACCTCATATATAAGGCCGAAAATGGAGTACAATTCGCACATTTGGGCAGGGGCTTCAAGATCTTATTTGGAGCTTCTGGACCGAATTCAACGTCGTGCGATATATTTGATAGGAGATGAAAGTATTTCATCCTCTCTCAACTCTCTTGAGCATCGACGTAATGTAGGTTGCCTAAGGCTTCTGTATAGGTATTACCATGGGAAGTGTTCAAGGGAGATACATGGCCTGACGCCACCAGCTCGTGTGTTTCCCAGGTCCACTCGGGCAGCTGTCCAAGCCCACCCCTTTACCATTGCATCGATGCCTAATAGAACCTCGCATTACCGCGATAATTCGTTCTTTAGTCGCTCGGTTAAGTTGTGGAATAGTCTCCCTGCGAGCGTGTTTCCCGGCAGTTTTGAGCTGTGCAAATTCAAAACAAATCTTCACCGACACTACTCCATCTATCCACCCTCCAACTACATATCACCCATCTTCCGAATCAACACAATGCTTACGCACTTATAGGGGGCATCCCCTGAGCGTTGGTTCAGTCTATAAAAAAAAAACAAGCAAAGCGCATACAAATATTACTGTTGGGTATGTACGGCTGATTTGAACTGTCAAAATATATTTCCACAAGGGAAATTGCTGCTTTGAAACATAAAATTTATTTTTATTTAATGAGATTTGCTATTGCTCGCTAATTTTTTTGTGCAGTGGTTGGCGCTGGCAAAGATATTTACAGAAAGGGATCGATATCCAATTCGTCGCTTGTAGTCGGTTTGTAGTCGGATAGAATGTGTTTCTAGTGCACCTATCTTATAATAATTTTACAATGGTTATTATATTCTAAACAATTTTTGAGCTATCAAGAAATCAGTTTTCCATACAATGGGTAGTGTGAATAATAAGTCAGCTAAAGCTAAAAGTTTTTAGCCTTAGCACTAGCTTTAGCTATTAGTTTAAGCTAAAGCTAAAAGCATTAGCTTCAAAATGTGTGAATAATCTTTTGCTAAAACTGAAAAGTGTTGTCTGAAATAAAAAAGTTCGCAAATGCAACCGTGCCAGAAAGCCATCACTGAACATACGTTTCTGTAATTTTTTCATAAACGTGAACGTGACAAGGAATTTGTTGGCAAGTATTATTGTAAGACTTATTAAAAGTAGCTATTTTTTATAGAATTATTTAAAGTTTTATTTAAAAAAATGGATGACCACATAAACAGCAGTGCGGACTCAGAATGTGATGCAGAATCTGATATAAACATCAAAGAAAAAAAGCAAGAAGACTTTGTGCGGCTGTTGTCGAAATACAAAGTAATTTTCAACAAATCGCAGGTTCCTGGAATTAAAATAAAAAAAGAAAATGCTTTACTGCAATTACATGAAGAATATATGAGACTTGGAAAAGAAGTAACACTAAAGCAACTCAAAAAGAAAATACAAAATTTGAAGACTGAAATAAAGAAGAAAACAGACTTAAAAGCGACAGGAAATAAAAGGATTATTTTAAAAGATTGGGAGAGAAATGTTCTTGAGAGAAATGAATGGAGTCCAACCCCGTTTTCAATAAAGTTCCAGGTATAAATTAAGAAGTAGGAGTCCCGAACAAACCTTTTAATATGTTATTTATTTCAGGATCCGTCAGTGTAGGTTGTGGCAGTCAAAAGCAACAAACAATTTCCGTGTCCAACGCTGATAGAGATACTCCGACTAAACCAAAAAAAAATAACAATCGTTTAGCTGAAGAAACTCAAGAGACGCGAAATATGTCCACCGGTGAATTGCAACGTTTGGTTCTTCTTGAACAGTTAAAGCTTATTAGACTGCAAATAAAATCAGAAATGACTAAGGTGCTAAATTTAACAATGGTTGACGTAAGTTACGACAAAGATCCCTTGGAGGCCAATGAATGAATGCAATGTTATTGAATTTTTTTTTTTTATAATTTTAACAATGAATTCCAGATGTGTCACGAACTTTTTATTATTTTATTAATTAATTTTGAGTATATTAATATTAAAAAGCGTAATTTTTAAAAAGTTTTTGTATACGTATTGTATTAAATAAAAAGTTAACTAAACAAATGTGCAACATTAGCAATTTCACTTCTTTTTTGTTGGCCAAGTAAGCGTTGCTGATTTTCTTCCGAGTTTCTGTCATCTACATATGGAGCTGCATCATCATCGTCCAAATTTAAATTGTCGAAATCATGTAATACAACGTCGTCTTTCAAATATTTGGCAATATTATGCAAAACTACGCAGCAGATAACAACGCTAGAGCATTTCTCCAATGAAATTCTCATCTTATACTGCAAAACTGGGAATCTTTGTTTTAACTGCCAAAAACATCTTTCTATGATAACACGTTCTTTCGTTTGTAAATTGTTATAAGCAATCTCAGCTGGAGTTACTGCATTTTTGTATGGCGTTAGTAACCATTGCCGTATTCTATAGCCAATGTCGCCGAGCAATACGGCTTCCATTCGCTGTTCTGCCATGACATTACATACTGCTGACCGTTTTAGTATTCGACTATCATGCACGGATCCTGGCCATTGCGTGTCGAGACTCGTGAATTCTTCGTTGGCGTTGCAAGTAGCTTGAATATTCAGGCTACAATAACCTTTTCTATTCACATATTCATCAGTGAAAGCACTTGGTTTTTTGATAGCAACATGTGTACAATCGATTGCACCAATTGCCCCCGGAAAACTGAACTTCGATTGCCAAAGATTCTGTGCCATCTTGATGTCAATTCCATTGCAAGGAAACTTTATCCACAAGTCAGCTTTCGCCAAGACCTTACTCTGGACCGTTTTTATTGTCTTGCAAACGGTTGTGCGATGAACGCCTTCTTCTTTTGCCACTCCAATTTGAAAACCTGGATCACTCAGGAATCGTAAAAAAATTTCCATTTTTTTCTTTGGTGATAAAGCTCCTCCTCTAGTTTCAGAACTTTCGCCCAAAAAATGGGTGGCAAGCCATTCAACATTATGTTCTTCAAATCGATATAATTGCTTATATTCACTTTCCAAACAGTTTAATCTATCTTTATAGTGTTTTTGGGATCGAATTTGCATAAATGTAGCCATTTTTCACAGTTCAAAGATAAAAACAAATAATTGAAGTGTGCTCGTAATCATACTAGAAAATAGACGGCTTCTACTTTATATTTTTAGCAGTTTACTGGTTTTATGCACACATTTAAAGTATTTGAAAGGCGTGTTCAGCAAAAATTAGCTTTTACTAAAAAAAAAAATAGCTAACGCTTTTAGAATCAGATATAACTTTTTTTATTCACTAAATCCATACCTTTTACTAGAAAAAATCAGTAAAAGCATTTGCTAATTTTTTATTCACATGACCCAATAGCTGCCTTTTTTCAACACCCAAATCTGGATTTGAATATTGATTTGCAATTGCATGAAAAGAATTTGACGACTAGATGGCGTTGAATCCAAACATGAGAATGTCAACAATGCTTTTTCCGATCACTTACTTCATTATACGCCACCTGGCTGTGATGGTTCAAACGACAATTTCGCAAGATCTAAATCCATAGCAGGATTTTGTATGGCTTGTATGGAAATCGGATTTGGATGTTAGAAAAAACGCGGCTAATATTTATATTCTATACAAGTTTTCGATCTTTCCAAAAATATTTTATTATAATCTCAAGCTGAGTTCTTGCTTGACAAAATCTTTCATAATATATGTCAAAAGCTATATACTAATAACAGACATTTTCTTATGATTTTTGGAGCTTATTGCATTTGTTTTAACTTGCTTCTCCTCTCATAATCGGACTTTATCACCACACTACAGGAAGAAAGCTCAAAACACAGAATACGATTTGTAACAGATCTTTTATGAGCAGTATCTTTTATGATTCATAACAGAAAAGTCATAACAGCGTATCAGATTGGGCAGAATGGGACCAATTATATATTATTTTCTGCAATTTTCTCGTATAAAAATTTGTCCTTTAGAAGTTAGAAGTTTTTATTGTCTTAAATTCGGCATGCAAAATAGAAAACTTAATTCCATTATCTTCACACCATCGATAAGGGGTTAGGCTTTGATTCAACATGATTGTATGTAAATAAATGTTTTTTACCTTACACTTGGTAAATTTTTTAAAATTACCTATGCTGCAAACGCCAAAACTTTATATGTGAGAATGTACAAAACCGATTAGGAAACAAAATAAAATATTTATACGTACACTCAAGATGTATTTATTATGGTGGAAGAAGTAGTTGACCTCTATCAAATCGACACCGTAGCAATGTCAAAACTTTTGTGCAAGTGATGCCACTTTCTATTATTTTTTTTTTTTTATGAGACAAAAACTTTGAATGAGAGTTTTGAAGTCGGGAGAGAAGATTATATTACGGAACATCACAAGCAGCCAAATTTTAGTTGTTTTTTTAGTAATAAAGCAAAGCAATGTAAATTGGTGGCCATTTATTTTATAGGGTGTTTTTTATAGAGTGATACAACTTTGAGTTGGCATCACTGCTTTATTTGACCACCCATTTAACAGCTGAAAGTTGTTTTTTGCTTAGTTTGCTTTGGCATTTTATTATAGATCAACTTACATCAGAGCAACGCGTGCAAATTGTGGACATTTTTAATCAAAATAATGGTTCTGTTCGTCAAACGTGCACTTCAAATCGTGCACTTCGTCCATTTTATGGCGTACATAATCGTCCTTCAGAGCTGCTAATTCGAAAAAAAATATATCGTTTTCGGACCACATTTACTGTTACTGATAATGTGCATCCCGTGAGACGCCGAACAGTGCGCACTGAAGAATCTGTAGCACAAATTGATATTGATTTTGATTTTCCATGGAAAATTTTTAAGCCTATTTTTGGTTGAATGGGTACGTAAATAAACAGAATTGTCGTATTTGGAGTGAGGAGAATCCACAAGCTTTTGTCGAAAAACCATTACATCCACAGAAAATTACTGTTTGGTGCGCTTTATGGGCTGGCGGAGTCATTGGCCCATATGTCTTCAAAAACGATGGTGGTCAGAATGTTACTGTCAATGGTGAACGGTATATGAACATGATTCGAAGTGTTTTCGTACCTCAATTAGCTGGCATTAATATTGCTGATATTAACACAATTAATAAAATTTTGCGATACAATTGTTTTACTCAGGGAAACTTTTGACGAAAAAATAATTTCACGAAATGGCATAATTATTTGGCCACCAAGATCGTGTGATTTAACCCCATTGGATTATTTTCTTTGGGGTTATGTAAATTCACTTGTCTACGGCGATAAACCACAAACAATTGAACACCTGGAAATCAACATTCAAAGAGTTGTCGGCGAGATACGGCCGCAAATGCTGCGAAATGTTTGTGAAAATTGGTGTTCCAGATTGCGCCTTGTACGCGCCAGCCTTGGCGGCCACATGGCCGAAATCATATTTAAACATTAATATAATAATATTTTCTATCCAATAATGCCCATTTCATTGATATTAAAAATATATTACTATGTTTTATTATGATTTAAACTTGTATCACTCTATACAAAACACCCTTTATTTAGTATATATGTATTTATATTTTTAGTACCATGGCAGATAGCACAGCTTTCGGCTTTTTTATTTTTTGCATCACAATATTTGCACACTTCACAAAAAAATTACAAAATTAAAATAACACGAGTTTTTTTTCCTCAAACCAATAAGATCAAGTAACAAAACATGGGATTTTTCAGTGGATTTTCGTTCAAAATATGGCAATACCGATTTTTTTTCATTTTGACATTGCTACGGTGCCAATTTGATAGACGTCACCTACTTCTGCCACCTTCATAAATACATCTTGCGTACACTCAGAAAATATCTGAAGAAAATTGATTGCAAAGTTAAATTTTTAGTTTGAATGTCTGTATCTCAAAAACTACATCAGATGTAGAAGTGATTGATACTGCATTGGAAAGCTTGTTTGATAATTAGGGGGCGTCCATTAATTACGTGATATGATTTTTGCGACTTTTTTACTCCCCCCTCCCCCTGATGAGATATCGTGAGATTTGGCTCGACCCCCTCACCCCCCTCTAATCTCACGTGAGACTGTTCAAAATGCATGTTTTCAGTGTAAATATGTTAATGCTTCATTGTGTTGCATTTATTAAAAAAAAACTCGTAATTTATTTCATTATTTTTTTTAGGACTAGTTGAGTCTATAATTTAAGACTACTGAGATCGTAGTTTAAAATGACAATGAAAAAAGTCGAACAATAAAATACTTATTAAGTAAAAGTAAGTTATTTAAAATGAGAACTTCTAAAATTGGTGAAGGAATATTCATTCTAATTCAGTCCATGGGGACTCATGTGCGGTCTCGAGAGTGACTACTGGAACCAGCATGTCCATGTGATATTCGGTAAAATCATCTGCTCCTTTTTATCCACCGTTATCGCTTGCACACAGAAGCTCATTAGCTCGACGTCTGATAATCCGTGAAGGTCGCACTTTGCGCACTGGTGCACAGTGGACTGCGTGCCGATGCTCTGCAACTCTTGTGATGGATGAAAAGTTAATACCGCATGTATTGCAGCATCTTTTTTCTAGATCACCACGTACACTGGGGCAATAAAGGTCATAGGGCAAGTCCATGAAGGCATGTAATGTTTAAATCGGTAAGCAGTGGCGAATCAAAAAGGGAGCAAATAACTTTCCGTCATGCTCACCAGGATCTGGGATAGTTAGATGCCCATCAATCTGCGTGGTAGGGTGTGGAGGTGGCAGAAAACGGTCGTGAAGAACCAAGTGCAGATCACTCTGGCGTGGTCTACAGTAGGCCCAAATCATTATTTTAGTCGTTTAAAAATTCAAAATAAATAAATTCAAAAAATAAATTACCGCATTCCTGAAGTTAATATTGGCTCTCTCTAATGTGCTCAGCGTACCATTCTTCAGATAGCAGGTAATCTGATATGCATATAAAACGGAATAAAGATTGAGCTTTTTTTTAAAAAAAATAACATATCGAAAACGAACCGTTCGTTAAAGTTTATTTCCATTACCTGATTGGATATCATTTGAAGCAATGCTGCTTCGCCAATTATTACTCATTCTTTGAACAAATATTAGTTGTTTGTCGAATGAGTGATAGAGCATAAGAATACGTGTAACTCTTGGCAAAGCACCCCAGTATTAAGGCGCCTCACGCTCCATAGAAAAAAAATGTTGTTCCACACAATTGCTCAATACAATCCTTGGTTTATGTTCTACTTCTTTTTATGTAAAACTTCATTACTTTTATATTTTTTTTTCTAATTTCCTATGATATTTTTTCAGTAGGTGCTTATTTTATAATTAATATTTTACTTTTAATATATATCAAATTAAGCAACGCTGATTAGGAATCAATGCGAACACTCAAAACCTTTCCAACGATATCTTGAAAGGGAGGATCGCATTAGAAATAGTTAAGTTTTTTAGTGAAAATAAATTTGAAAAAAATACAATCCGAATGCAAAAAATTAATTTTTTGATGCAGATTCGAAGACCTTTTTTCCGGCTATAATTTCTGACAATTTATTTTTTGCAACAATTACACAAGCCAATATGGTTACAAAATAACTCGATTTTTAGAGGTTATTTCAAGTCATTTCAGCTCACGGATGGCTATCGCTAAAGTCGAAATATTTGGGGAATCATTATAACATAAACCATGGATTGTATTGAGCATTTGTGTCGAACAACTTTTTTTGTGAGGCGCCTTACCCAATATGTCCAGAGTAACATGCATACAGGAAACCTGCATGCTGTAAGCAGGCAGAAGCATGGACAAGGCATATATGGTAATTAAAGAAACCGACAATTATCCAAATTCGCTGAGTATGCGTGTCGTTTGTACACAGTAGCGTGCATACTGAAATATACATGCTGTATTAGTACTAAGGCATGAACTTTGCATGCATAATAGTCTTGATTAAAAAATATGAACTCCTTTTGTGCATTTAAACTTTAAGGAGTGCAGTTGTACATTATTTATTAACAAAATATAAATAAATATAACACAATATAACATCTTTAAAAACTAAAATAAATAAGATGATTAATTAATGACAACAGCAATTTTTTTCTTACAATATTAATGCAAATGGATGCATACAGTATTATTGGTAATGTATGCATGCAGTATTAATGACAATGAATGCATAGATTACTACTAATTCCCCATGCATACAGCAATAGTAATTGTGCGGGTATACAGTGCACATGCTCTTGTTTGACATCGCTATGTAAAAGGAAATGAGCTTGCATTTATGCTGTCATGCATACAAACATCAAACGTATGCGCCTACATCATCAATGCTGTATGCATGAATGTACTTACTGGGATGTGCCTTATGTGTGCCGACCACTGTACTAAACATTTACGGACGTAAACACAACAAGTAGAGACTTCGTGGCAGCGCTCGTCGAATCGCTTGTTCAGCTAGCCGGTGGTAAAACAATCGACGAGCTATTATGCCAATTTGTTGCACTCGCATAACCGCGAAAAATATTATAGTGTAAAATTTAGTCATATTTTAGTAGAGAAACACGTTTTACTCAATTTAACCAGTTATCTCATAATTCTACACTGTTTCTTGCTGATAAAAAATTACGTAATTTTTGCGAGAACCCCCCTCTCCCCCACGTGAGATTTAGTGAGATTCTGCTTAACCCCCCGCCCCCTTAAATGCCACACGTAATTAATGGACGCCCCCTTAGCTTGAGAAATGTTCGCAAAATGGTGTTTCAAGATTTGAATGTGTTGAAAAACCGTATTCTGATATATCAGAAACCAGATCCAGTTTGACAAAAAAATCTCACTACAAAGTTTAAATCATCAAGCAACATTTATTTAAAGCCTAGAGAAAATTTCTTAAGAAGCGCAATTTTTTAAAAGTTTGAAGACCAGTGTTTTAAGCTTCTTAATCAATATAACTAAATCTTCAAAGGATTTAAAAAACGGATTGTAAAATGTCACTGTCAGTCAATTTAGCCTTTGATCAGTCAATACTTAATATTGACCAATGAATAACAACAATATTGGTTTATTTATCTTGGAAATCGCTTTTATCTTTTTCTATAGCGATAAACGATTTCTCATTGTTGATCCGCACAATTGAAGCAAACATTCACACAAAAGAAAATAATCAAACATAGTTGTATTAGAAATAATTCTTCATATTTAATATGTGGCCATATTGTTCAACAAAAATAAAACGAGAAGAACATTCACT
The DNA here is from genome assembly GCA_963920525.1 of Dichetophora obliterata. Classification (NCBI taxonomy): domain Eukaryota; kingdom Metazoa; phylum Arthropoda; class Insecta; order Diptera; family Sciomyzidae; genus Dichetophora; species Dichetophora obliterata. Next base: position 90,716,474 of record OY986436.1, read on the forward strand.
GCAACAGTTGGCAATAGTCTTTGACGAGAACATGTCTTGTTAAAAATTGATTGCTTCGTTCTTATTTTTATTTTTTATTATAGCTTCCTGATTAAATTCTCTGATGGTTGCATACTGTTGCATTTGACTCTTGTTGTAGGAAATTGTCGTTGTTTACTCAACCTTTCGGCAGCACTGCTAGATTCTTTTAAAGATTGCTGTTATTTTGGAAAAAAATTGTTGCATTTTTTGTTCTGCTTTGAATGATAAAATAAACAATACGTTAGTTTGTCTGACTGCTTTGTTTTGAGGAAAGTTTCCGGTTCTTTATTCGATTAAAAAAACTTTAAGTGCACCACGTAATAAGTTATTTTCGTTAAAAATCTTAAGCCTATTTTAAATTCCGATCTACTGGGGAAAAAAGTATTAGACCCAAATCAAATTCGGCTTATTATCCTGCATCTTCATTTCTGTTTTTTGCTTTATTTATTTGATAGTACTTTCATTTCCAATTTCGATACATTTGATTTCCAATATTTTCAGTACTTTGCTGTATAGACTAATCTAAAAATTAAGTATGTTATTTGTAAACGTATAAAATATCGGAAAAATAAATATAATTTCACACTAGTGGTGCCCTGTCTTAATGTCTTAATTTTTGTTTAAATATGATGTATATAAATAGTTAATAAACCAAAAAAGTTAAATGTTTCACAATCAGTTAAGATTTTTTTGATATGTCGTATTGCATATTATTTTTAGGGTTTTTCTTATTTCATCACATATTCTATCCGACCAGCGCACAAGGGCTCGAGTAAAAAACTCTGGATTGACAAAATTTTAATTTATTAAAAAATTTAACGCCATTATTTCATAAATGGTCTAATTAGCAGGAAAATTTAACTCTTTACTTGTTTATTAATTTCCTAAGCTTGGGAGGAGGTTTATAACGCGCCTAATAAGACCCTTAATAATAGCATGCATTTTCAAAAGAAAAGCGTGAGTAGTAATTGTGGCGTTTTTAAAAAGTTTTCGCTACGAAAAAGATGAACGAACATTCGTTCATTCGTAGCGCCATTCGTAGATTTTTGAAGAAATTTGTTACGACATGTTTTGGCTGTCGGATAAAATTTTGATAAAAATTTATACAGTAAAAGTGGTTATTCTTTCTGAATTTTATTTCAAAATTTTTTTCCGACAACCAAAACATGGCGTAACAAATTACTTAAAAAATTTACGATTGGCGCTACAAATGAGCTCAGTGATGCCTTTTTCATAGATTCTACGATATCTTACTACGACGGGACTCAGTGATAGGGCTGAATATCTTTTTTTATGTAGTTACATACTTTGATTTATCGACAAAGAACTTTTGACTTTTGTTTTGAAGACGCAGCAGTTGCTAATTTGAAGATAAGTTCCTTATTGCAAAGATTTTATCTTTGTTACACAGATATTTTGTGAACAGTTTTTTAAACACTTTTACTTTGATTTTACGGATTTTATTTCTCTAGATGTAAAGTGATATATGATTTTTTTAAACAAAAATAAGAATTACAATGTGATGAATAGGATTAGGAATCTCATGCACCAAAAAATAGAAAATATACGCAAATAACATTCACTACAAACTCTAATAGCGCATTATTTTCTGAAAATAAATTCTGACCTCACAGAATGCACAATTTTTTAGATTCTGACCTGAATTTGCTGCATGTTGACGTCTTTTGAGCTGAGAAAAGAACGGAAAAAATACAACATTTCATTTGATATTGACTGCACTGTTGTTTTGAATTCCGATGTAATTACGATTGAGGTTATGTATAGTACCGACTGCATGGAATTTTTAACAAATACTCATCGAGCTGTTAAGTTTTATTAAAACTAACCACTTTTATCAAAATTGTTTTGTATTAAATTTAAAAATTTTTTCAAAATTGGAACATTTTGCTTCTCACAATTGTCACAGCATATAATATTACTGTCAAAATTATTATTTTTTGTTTTTATGTTGGTATTAGTAGAGAGCAGAATGCAGAACCGCCGAATTTTACATGTTTTAGAAAAGAACGGAAAAAATGCAGAACTCTTGAAGAGGTCAGAAAAAAAGCAGAATTTTTTCCAGAAAAGAATGAGCTATAAGATATTCACGGGTAAAACATGCAATAAAAAATATTTTTCTAATACTGTATTACGGAAATTTAACAAAAAGAACAAAAACAAAAAAAAAGTTGCTTCGCTGGACACACGTGAGAAGCGAAGCTTTTTCGCAGTTTCATAAGTATGAAATTTAATAGTTGTAGCGAGGCACTTTCTAAATTCTATTATTGTTAATTATGTACAGGGTCCGCCATATAACGTTTTTTTTCAACTAGTGCTTATTTCGTGAATGGTAACACTTAGCTCATGTCTGATTTGACAGATAATTAGTTTTATCCTTCCGCTGAACGAATATGGTTATGTATACGCTTGAACAACGCTGAGAAGTGGGCCTGCGATCGACTTACAGAAGATGCCGATTTTGCCAAAAAAAATCATCTTTTCAGATGAAGCTCATTTTGATCTTGGCGGGTATGCAAACAAGCAAAATTGTCGCATTTGGGGCACAGGAAACCCGCACGCATACATTGAAAAGCCGCTGCATCCAAAACGAGTCACTGTTTGGTGCAAATTTTGGTCCAGAGGCATAATTGGGCCATTTTTCTTCGAAAATGAGCAAGGAGTTTCCTTTACAGTCAATGGCGATCGTTATCGGGCCATGTTGAACGAATTTTTGTTCACAAAAATTGAAGAGGAGGATATTGGCAACATTTGGTTTCAGCAGGACGGCGCTACGTGCCACACAGCCGAAGCTACACTCGATGTTTTGCGCCCTGTTTTTGAAGATCGCATTATCAGCCGCAGAGCTGATGTCGTTTGGCCACCTCGGAGCTGCGATTTGACACCGTTGGACTATTATTTGTGGGGTGCCCTCAAAGATAAGTGTTACGCCGACAAGCCAGAGACAATTGACGCTTTAAAGGACAATATTCGTGAAGCCATTGGTGAAATACAGCTGCACACAATCGATAATGTGCTTAAAAATTGGACCGATCGTGTAGGCTACTGCATGGCCAGCCGAGGCAGCCATTTGAATAAAATAATTTTCCATTATTAACCGGAAGAATTGTACTTTCAAATAAAAAAAGAAATTTGAAAAAATATCCAGTAGTTTTTTTTTATAGAATTTTCAAAAAATAAAGTTATTTGGCGGACCCTGTACTTTACATTTATTTACTTGCTTTTATCATAATTCTGATATTGAGTAGTCTTTGTTTTATCTATACTATTATACTAGCAAATACCCACTGCTTCGCCTGCGATAAAAATATTAAATAAGTACCATGTAAAATTTTTAAATCTTAAAATGAAAGTATTTAGTTGTATTAAAACAAATTCAAAATATATAAATTATTGTGTTTGCTTTGTTTAATTATGAAAAAATGGTATATATATTAAGAAATTATTTATTTAATTTGAATAACTTATTTAAACGGTAATTGTTATGATGACTTAAATTTACCTGGCTTTCTTTTTTTTTTACTTTTGAAAAAGTACTGCATAACAGCGTTATAAAAAAATTTGGGTAAAAAATTTTAAAATTTGTAATCAAAAATTTAATTTTTTACATATATTCTGAAAATAAATATATTCTTCTTAAATTGGTGTAGTTAATCGGCCTTCTTCAGTTATTAATTGTTGTTATTGGTCTTCGGCCAAACAACAATTCTTCTTAAATTTAAAAAAAAACCGTTATAATGACGTATATATATATATATATGTGTGTGTGTCGACTAAACTCAAAATATCGTAAAAAGCTATATGGCATTTTCTTCATTGCCAGTCTTTGATAGAATGCAGGAAAACATTTTTTGCACAGAATAGATAACCACTTAATTCTGCACCTATTACCGTTTGTAACGTTTCATATATTTTAGAAAAAAGGTCGGAATAAGTACAATAAAAATATCGGTTTTTACGATAATTTGAGCTTTGTCGTTATTCCTTGTCGACACAGATATATTTACATATATAAGCTGATATAATTTTTGTTAAAAATACTTCGATTGTCATATACTGACTGTAGCTACCCTATTGCCAGAGAGTAAGAATTAAGAACATATAAAAAAATTTCATAACTGAACCAACAATAATTACCAAGCAAATCCAAAACAACGACGCACAGAGAAGAGCATGAACACAGCGGTTGAGCAGCGTTAGAAGGGATGAACCGAATCGTCCACAGAAAATAAACATAACTTTGCTTACTATGTCCCGCTTTTCACTCGGCAATTCTCGAGCAAAGTCACTCGTCACACACGAAAATTCTCGAGCTTGCGGCGAAAGCAAATATTGCTCCGAGAGCAATTATTCTCTTGCTCTGGTAGCAAGATCTCTTTGTTCCGCTTTTCACTCCACAATAATTGCCTTTGCCGCAAGCGACAAACTGATTATTCACCTGCATGAGGGGGTTTACAAAAGTCCCCTTTCAACCCGAATAGTCAACAAACTACTTGTGGCGAAAGCAATTATTGCGCATAGAATTGCCGAGTGAATAACAGTGCACCCTAAACAAGTGCGCGTTGCGCTGCGTACCCAAGCGCCACGCAATTTTATTTTACGCTAAACCTAAACAAGTGCGCTGCGGAAAAAACTGCTGCTCTCGAACCAGCTTAGTCTGATGGTTTAAAAATCTTAAAGAAACTTTTAGCAAAGATTATATAGTATAAAGATGTGCCACGTAGAACATTAAAAAGTAACAAATATTTTTCAGATCAATACGTAAGCTTTTGTGAGCGTGATGAAAAAGCTTTCTTGAGAGAAAAGTTTCCAATCCTTGCATGCACATTCTCTCTGCAATGCTATTTCACTCTTCACTTCACAATGCTTCACAGCATAGATCAAGGCTCATTTATAAGGTTGTGGCACTTGAGAGCGAGCTCGGTCCAACTGTCAGAATGTATGAAAAGAAATCAGGAAAATGAATGCATAGAACAAAGAAACGAACAATGACAGTTCTAGCAAAGGCGGAGAAAAGAGTGCATTTCTCTCAAGTGCCACGACCTTATAAATGAGCCTTGGCATAGATCACCACTGCACGGTTTCTCATAGCTAGCCAGAGTCGTGAAATTTAATGCTGTAATTGTTTTTACCGTTGTTGTTGGAACCAAGCAGTTGTGGTCTCTGCTTGACAGCAACAAATGTTTTTGTTTGTTTGCATTATTTTCATGATGATTTCCTTATTTTGTGCGAAGCAGATTTTTCTTATTCACTGATTGCTATTAATATTGACTTTTTTTGATTGACTCAGCCAGAGCAGTAAATTCTGCATTTATGGCGGAGGTGGTGGAGTAATCCTCCTATCAGAAAATGCTATAAATTTTGCGACTGGCCCCCAATGTCAGTTCTGTTTTGACATTTGTGTAGTAAACACATGCGAAATACACGTTAATAAACAATGTTACGCTACACTGCTCCAGAACGCGGAATATTGGTGACTATTTATTTGACCAATAATCGGGTCGGTGACTTTGGCACAACGTGAATTTCGTCGCAGATTTCCTGGCCGTCCAACGCCTACTGGTGAAACACTGCGACGTTTAGCCGCTCGCCTCGAAGAGACTGGCACAACACGAGATGCTGCCAGGCGTGGCAGACCCCGGAGTAGCCGTTCTGCAGAGAATATTGCTGCTGTAGCCAAGGATGTCATGGAAGCGCCGTCGACATCGACCAGACGACGTAACACGCAAATGGGTATCGGTTGACGGTCTTTACTGCGAATTTTGGTACAAGACTTGAAGATGTTTCCGTACAAAGTCCAGACGGTGCATCAGCTGTAAGCTGCTGACCGCCAATCGCGTCTAACATACACTCCAGCCATCCTTAATCACCACCAAGAGGAAGATGATTTTTCATCAAAAATAATCATGAGTGATGAGGCCCATTTCCATCTTAGCGGGTCAAAATTTACGCTTCTGGGGTACTGAAAATCCGCGTGTAACCCACGAAGAGCCATTATACCCGCTCAAAGTCACTGTATGGTGTGCTGTTTTCGCTGGAGGAGTCATCGGACCTTTTTTCTTCGAAAACGTCGCGGGCCAAACGGTTACTGTGAATGGTGAGCGCTACAGAGCAATGATCAACGAGTTCTTTTTGCCGCAACTTGATGAATTGGAATTGGAAAACATGTGGTTCCAACAGGACGGTGCAACGGCACACACTGCACGTGCCACAACCAATATGCTGAAGGATGCATTTCCCGGGCGCCTAATCTCCCATTTTGGCGATTTGCACTGGCCAGCAAGATCGCCTGATTTGACCGCTCCAGACTTCTTTTTGTGGGGCTTTTTGAAGTCGCGGGCTTATGTCAACAAGCCTCAGACTTTTCTAGCTCTTAAAGACAATATCCGTCAAGAATGTGAGGACCTATCGCCGGAAGTTTTGGCCGAAGTGATGAAAAATGCCATAAAAAGGGCTCAAATGACAATCAACTGTGGCGGCGGCCATTTACATGACATCATATTCTCGACTTGATGTTAAAAAAATTAAAAGACCAAGTAAAAATAATCCACAAGAAGAATCAAAGTTTTTCATTTTTTTTTTTAAATTACAGCCAAAAAACATCGCAAGGTTACTTTTGCGCCACCTGTATTAAGAATCTAAGGAAAACTGAATAACGACATACGAATCCATACAACGAATTCAAAATTGTTTTTAAATAAAATTTTTAAATCACATTGAATTTAAAAAAATTGATTAGAAATTAATTTCAATTATTTTTTTTTCGTTATTCAGAATAACTAATTATTTTTTATTCATATGAATGCTATTAACAAAGAACGCAATTCAAAACGAATTTCAAATTTTTCGATAATTAATTTTTTGTACATTATTATTTTTTGTTTCATTGCCTATTCATATGTAATTCATTATTAATTTTATAGTCATAATTAACTTTTTTTATTTATTATTAATTTGGTTCATAATTTTATTTTATGAAAATTGGTTTGGTGAAGTTGACCTAGTTTGTCGAGTAACCACCCTGTCAAGCCAGGATTTCACCGGCTTCAGGGAGACAGAACGATATATATTATATATATACCTATTGGAGTGGTGTTTTATTGGGTATGAGACCTTGTTTATCACACGACTCCGCCGTATACAAAAATTGTTGCTGACTTGACCTTGTTTGTCTTGAAAACGCAACCCTGCTATGCTGTCTGATTTTATCGATTTTTACTTAACTTTTTTTCTATTATTTTTTATACTTTAATAAAATTATATACTTTAAGCAATTTACTAAAACTTTTTAGTTTGTTAATAATACATTATTTCATTCAAAATCATACTTTATATTTTTGAATTGTATTAAATATCTTATTTTATAATTTTAAATTTGCTATAAAACCTGTTAAGGTTTAGCAATCAAGTAAATAAATAAATAAATAAATTAAAGTTTTTTCTAAATGACCTCTATATTTATTATGTTGACTTTATATGATTTAAATACAAATTCTAAATGTTTGATAAATAAATAAATTCAAAAGTGAATAACAAGATTTTTTTTTCATTTTATTTATTATTCAAAAGTGAATGAAAAATTAGAAATGAATACGAAATTTATAATAAATAAAAAATTAATAACGAATAAAAGTTAATAATGAATAAAAAATTAATAAAAAAATTAATAGCGAACATTTTATTCATAAAATAGTAGTGAATAACAAAATGTTTTATTCATTGTACTTTTTATTTAAAAGTGAATAACAAATTAATAACAGTGGTAAACAATTTGAAAAAAGTTTGCGCGACGAAAACAACATTGCTGGTTCGATTGATTATTTTTCTAGATAATAAAAATCATTAAGACTTTTCGAGGTTGGTTCGATTTTTTTTAGAAGAATTTTTCAACTTTTTTGATTTTTGAAAAATGTTTCCCCAGTTATGATCCTATAACTCCAAAAGTATTAATTTATTTTACAAGTTTTTTAAATATTTACAGATGAGACATTTATACCTTTTATTTAAGCTATTAAACGATTATTTGTATGATTTTTGTAGACATTTTCTGAGTACTACATTTGCGAAAGAGTTTAAAATATAGCGTTTATTTAACATTTCCCCCATATTAAAGTGCGCAAAAATATGACTTTGATATAAAATTTAGTTTTATTTTTTCTTTTTTGTTAAAAAAAATATTTCTACGAAAATATTAAGGTAAAAAGTATGATTGTAGCAGGTTGGATAGTTCACGTATTTCGGTTTTAGTAAAAATACTCAAAATTACCTGTATCAAAGTCGACGTGGTGAGTTCGTACTAAGGAAATTTTTCAGACTTTAAAAACCCAATTATCATATATTTAACTTAAGATTTTGTTTACAAACAATGTTCTTAGCGTTTTAAGCTAAATTTAAAAATCCCTAAATCGCAGTTTTACGCTATAATAAGATTTGCAACACTGTAAACTCTTTGAAATGAGTAAAATAACAGAAATAACGTATACAAAGATACGTCAAAAATAAATCAAAACAAAACAACGAAAACTTCGCGCTGGTATAAATAACTAGCTGAAACACTGTGTTGCTGCCACGCCCCGTTGCCAAATGCCCATAACATGCTATCAGTGAAACGGCACGAGTAAATTGTGGTCGAGTACCGAATTCCGAGGCTGTGCGATCACCTATAACTCCAAAGCTATTCAATATAAAAAATTTCAGTTGTTACGGAGGGGTCACGCCCCCTTGCCTAACGCCCATAAAATGTTATCAGTGAAACGTGTAAATTGTAGTCGAATACTAAATTCCGAGGCTATGCGGCCTATAACTCTAAAGCAATTCGATATCGCAAATTTGGGTGGTCTAGGAGGTGCCACGCTCCCTTGCCCAACGCCCATAACATGTTATCAGGGAAACGCTACTTGCAAATTGTGGTCGAATACCGAGTTCTGAGGCTTTGCGAATTATAATCATAAAACTATCCGATATCGCATGTTTGGCCTGTATAGGAGGTAATTTTGGGTATTAACCATATATTTTAAGCTCTTTCACAAATGTAGTATATAGAAAATTTATACAAAAATCGTTAGATCAATACAAATGATAGCTTAAATGAAAGATATAAACGTCTTATTTGCAAACATGTTGTAATTTTGTAATATGAAAAAATACTTTTAAAGTTATAGGATCATAACTGGGGACATATTTTTCAAAACTCTTCAATTCTTTTCGAATTGCATTCGTTCTATAATACTCATACACTTTAACACAAAGTCTATATTAATAAAACTTATTTTCTGGTTTGTTTGTTTGTTTAATTGACATTTATACAAATCTAAATGGCTTAACGGACGTCGCTCAATTTGAGTTCACATATTGTGTGCATCCTAGATTAGATTGTAACATACTTAGTTTTGATCACGCTCATTCCACCCATTTACCCACTTACGTAAATTTTAATATTGAAAATCTTTCTTCCCATCTTTTTCACATCGTTCCCCAAGAATGAGAAAAAACGACATGAAAATCAAAACTTTGACTTTCGATGCAAATATATCCGCTATTTTTAAATATATTTTATTCAAATTTTTTTGATCAAAGTTTTAATAAAAGCACTTTACAAAAATATTTTCAACTGTAGCGTTAGGTCAGTAATATATTCTTTTATTTTTTTTTTTCAAAAACGGTCCAAAATATTGAATTTTTACTCAAAAAATGATTAAAAAAATGTTTTTGTTGTTTAAATAAGAACAAGTAAATATTAGGGCACTTCACGATCTTGTTGCATCGTTGCAAATGCAAAATAAACAGCTTTTACAAAAACAAAAAGCATTGAAAAGCTTTTGCTACATATGCTTTTTGTTTTTGTAAAAGCTGTTTATTTTGCATTTGCAACGATGCAACAAGATCGTGAATTGCCCTATTGCATTTCTGAGTACTTTTCATATAGTAAAGCATGTATTTGCAATAATATAAGAAGTATGTACAAATATATAAAAGTAGTTAAATAAAAAATTTTTCGCAAAAAAACAACTTAAAAAATATTGCTTACAACATTATTCGCGGCTAAGCTTCAACTGATGGAATCGCCTTTACAATAATATAACACTAAAAGCATCATGTGGCAAACCGGCAAAAAAAAAACCAAGTCAACACACAAAACATACCTATTGGGGGTTGGAATTAGTTTTAAAGGTTTTCTAAGAGATGGCGTAACTATCAATAGATCGCATCGGGCACACCTGTGACTATATTCATTTCAAAGCACATTGTCTAAGCTTCATTTTTTAGTATGTGTCATTCCACTGAAGTGTAAGCAACATATATTTTTTTTCTCTGTGAACATGTCGACTTTCGTTCCAACAAAACGCAATTTGCGGGAAGGTTTACTTTTGTGCTTCCATTTGAAGAAAAAAGCGGTTGAAGCACAACGCACGCTTACTGAGGCTTACGGGGACTATGCTCCATCGATTTCTACTTGTGAGTACTGGTTCCGTCGGTTTAAAAGTGGTGATTTTGATACGGAAGACAAAGAGCGTCCGGGCCAGCCAAAAAAGTTTGAAGATGAGGAATTGGAGGCTTTGCTCGATGAAGACCCGTGTCAAACCCTTCAAGAATTGTCAGAATCATTGGGAGTCGACTTATCAACGGTCGGCAAACGCTTGAAGGCCATGGGAATGATTCAAAAGCAAGGAAATTGGGTGCCGTAGCAGTTGAAGCCGAGAGACGTTGAACGGCGATTTTGCATGTGCGAACAACTGCTTCAACGGCATAAAAGGAAGAGTTTTTTGCATCGTATTGTCACTGGCGATGAAAAGTGGATCCATTACGATAATCCTAAGCGAAAAAAATCGTGGGGACCACCCGGTCATGCATCAACATCGAGGGCCAAGCCGAATATTCATGGCGCCAAGCTTTTGCTGTGTATTTGGTGGGATCAGAAGGGTGTCGTGTACTATGAGCTGCTAAAACGTAACGAAACCGTCACTGGGGAACGCTACCAACAACAATTGATGCAATTGAGCCGAGCATTAAAGGTTAAACGGCCGGAATATGCCAAAAGACACGACAAAGTGGTTTTTCAACATGACAACGCACGGCCACTTGTTGCAAGAACCGTCAAGGAAACATTGGAGGCGCTGAATTGGGATGTGCTACCCCACCCGCCTTATAGCCCAGACATAGCCCCTTCCGACTACCACCTATTCAGATCGATGACGCATGGCTTGGCTGAGCAGCGCTTCACTTCTTACGAGGATACCAAAAAATGGGTCGATTCGTGGATTGCCTCAAAAGACGAATCGTCTTCCGGCGCGGAATCCATATGCTGCCAGAAAGATGGGAAAATGTTGTAGCTAACGATGGACAATACTTTGAATAATATACATTGTACCGTTGTTTCTAAATAAATGCTCAAAAACCGAAAAAAACCTTTAAAATTAATTCCAACCCCCAAATGATTATGTCATCTTTATGATATTACATTCTTAAAATTATATAACAAAAAGATAAGAGATAAGCAAAAAATATAATAACTTTAAATTATATAATGTTCGTAGGGTAGTTTAGTAAAAAAATCGCCTACATTTTTTAAGTAAAACCTAATGAAATTCTGCTACTTTTTGTTGGCAGCTACATCTTTTATTGAGATGTTTCATGCATCAAATCTTTACATATCATTTCTATTGCTTTTCAATATTATGCTCACATTTGCTCACATTGTATCTCTCTTATTCTCTCGCTCTCAAAAGCTTTTAATCGTTCGCTCGCTGACTCTCATAAAGCTTTAATGTGGATTTATGATAAATCCACATTCAAATTTTACTGTGGCACTTGCTTGTATGGCGGTGTCACATCTTTCTATTATATTATCTGTGCTTTTAGTATTGTGTAAAAATCTATTAATATTGCAAATATTTCCATTTGCAATTGAGATTAACTAATTAAAAGCAGCTGATTGCTCTATGTTCTAATACGTTGTTTTTATGCAGCCAACTTCACATCCGTACGCACTGTCAAAATTGGAAATTCGATTCATGTTGCGGTAGTCCGATGCGTGTTTCGGTAGGCTTCATATAAAATGCAGTGCATGAGCCGATTTTGACAGTTAAACCACGCACGCGCACTTGTTTAGGGTGGACTGTAACGGCCCTTTGTGCATGCAGAACCAAAACAACAATATCAGCAGCTAGTAGCAACGTTGCCAGTTATGTTGGAAAAATCCCATTCGTGGTAATTTTTGATTGCTTCGAGGAATTTTTGTTTTTGTTAATTCCTATTAAATTTTTTAATTCAGCGTGGTTTTTTTTTTAATTGGCGTGGGAGTTCAGCTGGGTATTTTTTTATTTCCGTGGGAGTTTGGTAATATTCTTCTTAAAAATTTTTTTTGTTTTAGTAAACAAAATTTCTTTGTGGTATTTCTAAATTTTTTTAAATTACAGTTGAAAGTTATCTATATGACCTTGTTATTAATTATGTTGATTTTCTATGATTTAAATACAAATTCTAAATGTTTGATAGCTTAAATCATACTTGATTTTAAATACTAATTCTAGTTGTTTGATAGTCTAAAATCGTTTATTGAGCTTTAGGTCAGGTTAACTGCTCTAACTATTTAGTCAAACAGATAACTAATTAATCAGCTAGTGATGTTTTCCTTTTCATATTGAAAATGTTGTTGTTGTTGTTTCTTTGTAAAAAAATTCGTTAGAGCAATTAATTGTTCTAACCTGACCTAAAACTCAATTTTATTTGCAATTTCAACGATTTTAAAGTCTCAAACAACTAGCATTTGTATCTAAAATCAAGAATGATTTAAACTATTAAACATTTAGAATTTGTATTAAATCATAGAAAATCAACATTAATATACAACTTAATATATGGTACGCTTATATGAAACACACATTGCATAGTTTGCCGACAACGAAACGGTCCGCTTCAGTGCTTTTAAAAGTGCACATCGTTTTCAACCGAGCCGATTGGCTATCTGGGTAACAAAAAAAATGAAAGCAACTGAGGAGTATTTATATATGTATGTTTTACATGCATATTAATAAAAAACAAAAACAACAACAACAAAAGCAGCACAACAGCGAACGACGTGATTACGAACCAAACAAGCAAACACAACAACAACAACTTTAAAAACAGCATAAGCAGCTGCTGCAGCTAAGCAGCTTGTGCATTTCTCATACGAATACAAAACGCGCTGTAAGACGTAATTCTACGTCAAAAATTAAATTTTTGATTACAAAATTTAAAAAAAATTTTACCCAAATTTATTTTATAACGCTGTTATGCAGGATTTTTTCAAAAGTAAAAAAAAAGAAAGCCAGGTAAATTTATGTCATCATAACAATTACCGTTTAAATAATTTATTCAAATTAAAAAAATAATTTCTTAATATATATACCATTTTTTCATAATTAAACAAAGCAAACACAACAATTTTTATATTTTGAATTTGTTTTAATACAACTAAATACTTTTATTTTAAGATTTAAAATTGTTACAAGGTACTTATTTAATATTTTTATCGCAGGCGAAGCAGCGGGTATTTGCTAGTTATGTATATGACCATTGAAATACGATTCAATAAAATTCATTACGAGCAAACCTAGCGCCAACGTAAAAACTGAAAACTGAAAAATTTTTCCTTAAATAAAAATTATTTTCCATCGCGCCTTGCTTCAGCATAATCTGACGGAAACAACATCATACCAAGGACACGCCGATCAACATCACCATTACCGCGCACGGAAACACCATTGGAGGCTCCATCATCCAGCTCAGCTTGCGCAGGTTCCTTCAATGGTTTTGTCTGATGCCCAGTTTAAAGTGCTGTTAGACTCAAGAAATTCTTTATTGGAAACATTGAGCAGTTTTCTGGAAAGATTTTATGGAGAAAAAGATCGCGACACTGTTGATTCGTTTATAATGAACCTCAACATATTTAAAGATGTGAAAAGCATATCAGATGAAATTGCTCTCAAGGAGTTACCCCTCTTACTTCATGGATATAAAGCACTATGGTTCACTGGAGTGCGCTTCGAAATCGGTAGCTAGGCTTCCGCTACTGAGAGAATCCGTGACCACTTTGTACCTAAAAAGCAACTATATGAAATATACAATTGCATTTTTCAGGAAAAGCAAAAGTCAAATGAGTCCGCACACATGTTTGTAGGCCGTAAAAGGACTTTGTTCGCTTAACTTCCACCTCCTCGTTTCCCTACAGTTGTCCAAATGGACATGATATATGGCTTACTTAGGCTAGACATTCAAGAAAACGTTAAATGTATAGATGTGGAGACCTTTTCTGACCTTTCGTCAGACACGCATCTATGAATCCCATTTAAAAACAAAATTAGATTCAAACCTTGAACATGATGAAATGATTAAAGGCTCTGTCGAAAGAAATGAATCTGATGACAAATCCAACCGCTGCAAATTCTGTCGTGCAAAAAATCATACAGTTGAAACTTGCCAAAAGCGCTTAGCAATTCTGAGCCAGGAAAATCCTCATCGTATGAATACAAATAACACCGAACCTGTCAAATGTCACAAATGCGGTACATTGGGCTATTATAGATCAAATTGCCTCATTGCTCTCAATATAGACCCAATATTGCATCTGCAACCAATTTATGCATTTTCATAAATATATCCTATTATAATGGATTACCAAAAGGAATGATAATTTTAAAAGATTTCCATGAAATGGTTTGTATAGATACAGCTTCCAGAACCAGTCTTGCAAGTTATGGATTTTATAAATATCTGAAAAACCGCGACCAAGTTTTCAATCGGGTTCAAGCCGAAGTAACTCTCGCAGATGGTGTTATATGGGTACAAGATGTTCTTACCACAGTTGTCAAGATAAAATTCGGAAACAAAGAAATAACAATATTTTTTATGATTCTCCTAGATGCAAAATCGAATAATACCTTGTTGTGCATTGATTTTTTGGAAAAAGCAAAAATAATCATAGATGCAGCTCAAATGGAATGGTATTATGTCGATACACCGAACACAAAATATGATTACTTTCATAATTCCGACAATAATAAAGCATCATTCAACTTGTACTCAACAAAGAATCTGTGTTCTATGAATTACAAAGAGCGATGCCTAAATGAAAGTCAGCCATGCGATGTAAAAACATAGCACAACAAACGTATTTTTGAAACAAGTTCGAGGATATACTTTACAAAAGGACAACCAACTATTTGCACCTCCGTATCGAAAGCTTCACTTCAACATGATAAATGTGAAATTACGCGTTGATGAAACTGTTGCTGTTACTAAACAACTTGCAAAGAGAAAAACTGGATAGTATTTTTGACGAGTATCAATCAGCATCTTTTTGACGATGTAAGCACATCACAGACCAGAATTTTCCATTGTATAAACACAACAACGAATCAGCCAATAGTTACAAGAGCGTATCGCCTTTCACCAACAAAGAAGATGGAACTTAAAAGCGATATTTTCAAAATGAAACAAAAAGGAGTTATAGTTGAAAGCGATTCACAATGGGAATCACCAGTTATTATGGTACCAAAAAACGATGGGAAAATTCGTGTGTGTGTTGATTATCGTCAACTTAATGCAATAACAATCCCCGATTGTTATCCTTTACCAAGCATCGATGATCTTTTTCACGCCGCAAAATACACGCCGTATATGTCAATGTTGGATTTACAAAGTGGTTATTGGCAAATAAACACAAAAGAAGAAGATGTTCATAAAACTGGTTTTATTACACCGTTTGGTATGTACTGTTTTAAACGTATGCCATTTGAATTAAGCAACGCTCCCGCTACGTTTCAACGAAATATGGATAGATTTCGCAACGGCTTACCTAACATTCTTATCTTGGTTAATCTAGACGGAGTATATAATCTCCGAAACATTTAACCAACACACTTTGGATCTAAAAAATGTGTTCCAGCACTTTTCGAATTTTGGATTTCGTGTAAATCGAGACAAATGCAAATTTATTTGCCCTGAAGTTAAGTATCTGGGACAAGTTTTAACAAAAAATGGTATAAAAGATTGTGAAATGAAAACACAAGCAATTTTAAAAATGCCTAGGCCAAAAGATATAAAGCAACTTCTTTCGTTCTTACAGACTTGCTCTTGGTATCGCCGATTTATTCCAAACTTTGCAAATGTGAGTAAGCCGCTAAGTCAAATAACAAGATTTTAAATATCAGTATGATTATATTATATCGAAGTCATATTCCATGCTGGGATTTATTAAAAGACATACACAAATTTTTAAAGATCCTTTAACAAATAAATCATATGTTTCCTTGGTTCTTAGTATAATTGAATATTGTTCTATTGTTTGGAACCCATTATATATAGAAAACTCTAACCGAATAGAGCGAATAGAAAAACATATGAGTAAATATGCGCTGAGAAAGCTTTATTGGCCTGATGGTCTTCTAGCATATGAAGTTCGTCGCAAATTACTTGGCTTGCAATCGTTAAAAGATAGACGATCGGTTACTTCTCTTATATTTGTTTATAATATTTTTTCTGGTAAAGTTAATTTTGAGGAATTGCCAAACCTCTTCCAAATTTATGATGCACTGAGGGATTTGCGACGAACTCGTATGTTCGAAGAAAATCTTTACAGGACCAATTATGCTTATAATGAACCAAAAGTAAGATGCATACACTTATGCAACAGTCTTTCACATATTTTAAATTTTAATGTTTCACAAAGAAATGTTTTTGCAAATCACAAAACGAGGCGTAAAAAGCTGCGCTTGAAAAAAAAGATGCGTCGTTGGACACACGAGAGAAGCGAAGTTTTTACAGTTTCATAGATTTGATAATAAAATAATTTTTCTATAATACAATAATAAAATAATTTTTAAATTTAAAATAACGTAAAGTGAATTAAAAACACACGTTATGATCACACCAAAAATTTTATCGCATTTCTTTATTATTTTATTTTATTACATGTTACATTCATTTTGATTTATTTTGTAAATGTGTTCTATTACTATTATGAAATTTTATTTATGAAATTATGGGTTTATGATAACTGAAATAGCTTTTTATGTAATAGATGTTATGTTGTCAATATATTAAGCAAATACTGCATCACTAGTTGCCCTCGTGCTGTAGAAATATTTGAGTCGCTTATTATTTGTATATTAAATTTATCAAAAAGGAGTTGTTTAAGTGCCTGTGAACATTCATGTCTTAAATCGAAATTAAAATCTCCACCTAAGGCAATTGGCATTTAGTGATAATTTTCACCCATTGCACTGAAACCTTACTTCTTTTGTTGAGTGGATAGCTAATGCACAATCCTTTTGATCGATTATTAAGGCCAAATCACAAAGGCGCGATAGGTCGGTCGCGCAGTGATCGTGTTTTGGTCAACTTTACGGGATGAACTGTCAAAACGCCCAACCTTATAATTTTGAAATCATAATGTCGCGTTAGCAGGTCGTGCATCTGTAGCTTAAATGATGCCACTGTACGCAGTCAAACCAAAAAAATTCCACAAAGTCTGAAAGTCCCAATCACAATGTGTATGGTGGAAGTACATGATGGCTGTATTTTTTTATTCATTTTGGCTATTCATATTTTCATAGCCCTCGCAATTAATAAATAAAGTATATGCTATATTATTTAACATTAATATTATACACGAAATTTAATTAAGGAAATATAAGGATTTTTAAATTTTTGTTTTTTTTTTATTTCAGTGAACTTATCAGCTTTATAAATAATATCAGCTATATAATAAAGAAAATAATTACAATTTGTTATGTTTAATTAATAAATGTTTCTGCATATCTTACCAGCGTAGTAGTTATAATAATATTTATATAATAAATAAACATCTGTATTATTTCTTATGTTACATTGCTGAAGATTAACAAAAACAATAGCAAACAAAAAATCGAAAGCAACTGATATCTATTTATATTTATATACAAATTTACATACATATAAACAACAACAGCATCAACAACAACACAAGCAGCTACTGAAAACTATTCGCTTCAAACAAAGCAGCAACCAGAACATTAACAGCTACTGATGTTATGAATGATTTATCTTGTAAGAAAGTAAAAATTAAATCACATTCAATACAAACTATTTTGATAAAATAACAAATCCCATGCAAACACGTCTTTAATACTGCAACTCAACAATGCTCATAAATTAAGCTAACTCAATAAAAATACAACCCTGCGCCATCGGCAAATGTCAAACGCACGACAGAGTAGAACATTTCTCAGCATGTTACGCTTTGCCCCTTCTTACGAGATTTACCTATATTTACGATACAAAGCACGATCAGAGCTTGAGGTCGAATTATGAACTGCTTCATAACAACTCGTTGTTTCTACTTTAGCTGTCAAAGCGCGACCAACCTAACCCGCCTTTGCGATTCGGGTATTAAGATCTACTGCACCATAGCTTAACGCATTCACAATAGAATATGTAGCATATATAATGTACAATCCTTTTAATATAACTTATCTTGTTATATACTGCAACATAGCTTCAGTTACTCAAACGGTGTTTGGATTTGATTCTAGCGTGCTGAACTATCACTCGAAAGGGTGCAGGTTCGATTCTCACCGCTTTCATAGAAATATTTTTAAAATTATATTCTCTTGTTGTAATTGACGCAAGCAAAAAGAGCAACAACAATTCTAAGAAATTGGTGCATGGAAAAAAGAGTCGTTTTTGAGATTTCACTCCAAGCAAATCACAAAATGAGAAGTAAAAAGCTTTGCTTCAAAACCTGAGTAAATTGCGTAATTGTATTAAAAAGACAGACATTGCCATCACAAAATTATTTTAAATTTTACAGAAATTTTAGATCCAATAATGATAAGTGAATTTTTAATTTTTTAAATTGTGAAATTAAATTGTGAAATTAAACACTGGTTGTCAAATCAAAAATTAAACCACGGTCGTCATAAGCTGAGTATGTTTAATCCCTTACAATGTTGTTATTGCAAATTATGCAGCTGTATACTTACCGAACATACGCTGTTTACATCGCCAATACGGCGTTCATTGACTACCACTATTATATTTTATGATAGTTATAGTGGTGAATTAAGGCATTCGGCCTCTCTAGGCTCGGCATTAGCGACGCCTCTAGTATATTATATTTTTTTTTTACAATATAACAAAATTATAAAAATTGTATTTTTCGCTTCACAAAACACAAAAAAAAAGAGTTTCATTATGTGATCGTGCGAAATCATTTATTACATTTTCATAACTTAGTTTTTGTATTATATATGCTTCAATATTTAAAAATGATAGCGCATTTAATAGCTCCTCATTCATAGTGGCCCGTAAATAGTTTTTAATTCGCTTAAATGTAGAAAATTAGCGTTTTCCTGAACAGTTTTTTTTTCCTTTTTTAAACTTTTTTGCCATTTTTAGGTACTGCCTAGACATTTGCTACCTTCCCTTCCAACAAGATGGAAACATTCCTGTTCTGTAGGAGATGTTGAAAAGGTTGATCAAAGGCTGAGCCAACAAAGAACCACACATTTTAAACATAATTGCCGGTATTCCATCAGGACCGGAAGCTTTGTTTATGTTAAGATTTGTAAGGAGCCTTTTAACTGCTCTCAAATTTCTTGCATTGCAGAAGATTTACCTTCAACAAAGGGCAGTGGCTGATTGCTATCCTAAAGAGTAAAGTTTTATCCAAACAATCCAGTCAATAGGTTCGCTTTATTAGTCGAGTCAGAAGAGATATGGTCATATTTTAAAAGAGTTCAAATCGATGACAATGCCTTATTCCTTAGTCTTTTAACAAATGTCCAACAATTTTCGCTCACTTGGGGGCAGAAAAGAAACTGTTCCCGAATGCAAGTTTCGTGCAGAAATGCCAGTTATGAAAGCCTTCCTCTGCACACAAGACTGCAATCCTGCAAGTCTGATTGAACCATGAATGATCTTTTGGTTTAATGTTTCTCATCTTATTAGAAATGAAAAACCTCATACCCAATAAAATAATTGCTTGTACCACGGCAGTGTGGCATTCACATTTCTATCAGCTAAACATAATTTCCAATTGAAGTTGTGATAAAAGTTATTTAACGCAGTCCAATTTGTATTTCCATAAAACCATGCAGTCCATGCAGTAAATAAATTCACAATGATATTTATACATTTGGATATACATTGCAAAGATCGCTTATATTAATATTATTTATTTTTAATTTTATATTTTGTTTCTCTTCTTGCAATAATATTGTAAGTCAACTTTTTAAATGAACGAAAAACTTTCGAAAACGAAACTTGAAGTTACTTTTGAAATAAGCTACGATATTGTTTTGTAGTCCTTTAGATTTTTCTACCATCAAAATGATTCTGCCCTCTAAATACACTCAACAAAACATTTTAAAAATTTTCCGATTCAGTACCCTCATTTTGTATTCCATAACACCTTATATTAAGTCAAAAAAACCAAAAATGCATTAATTGTATTACGTTATTAATTGATTAATTTTTAAATTACCGCCAATGACATGCCCATGGTAAAGTAATAGTAAAAAGTAAATAATTGCACGAGACTTTTGCAAAATTTTATTCATTGCCTGTAAGCGAATTTTTTGCTTGTAAGTTTTCCTTAAACATTTGTTGCTCAACATTTAGCCTCAAATTCTTGCTCAAATTTACAGCACTCGTCGCACTAGTTTATTGATTTATATTAAGTTTCTTTAAAAATTAGCTACGAAAATATTTTGCCGCCTTGTCAATTCTGCTGCAACCATATTGACTCCGTTCCTAACTTTTTGTTTTCCCTCAAAATTGTTAAGCCCTCAAAAAGTTTGCCGCCCTAGGCCCCAAGACCAGTACTGCAAATGCCCAATGTCATTTTCTCAACAAGTATTCTCACATTTTAAATATCAAAAAATTCGACTGTACGATAATAAATTTAACACTACTTGTAAAAACTATTGGATATTGTTATTCCTCAATATTTCAAGTTTTTATTTTGGAAATAGCGAATGAAAACTAATAATTTTTAAAGTGCAAAAGGTAATTTCATCTTTCTAAAGACAAAAATTAATGACGGAATCTTGCTAAAATTTGAAAGGCTGATGCAGCTGTAAAAAATTTGTAAAATAATGCTTTCAAGCAACTTCAAGTTACTTGAATCGCGTAAGGAAAGAAACCTAATATAATCAAAAAACCGCACCTGCTGCAAGAAGAAGGGTTGTTCACTTATTACAGTATGGTCCGATCGTCAATCGATATTTTTTGTACCTTACAAGCCATTTAGAATTCAATAAACTGTACACATATTTGAAACAGTAAAATAATTGAAACAAAGAACTTTTTTTTTATTCAGGTACCAACACCATGTGAGATTGTGTGATTATTAGTATTGATGAAAATTTAACTGGAATTTGAGTAAATATTTACATTTATATTTCAATATTCTGTATCATCCTCAATAAAAGCAAATTTTGTAGGAATTCTCAAAAACACTTAAACACATCGAATGACGCTGTGGGCGGTATTGTGAACAAGGAAGCGATCTATCGTAGGTACATCTCCGCCTGATGAGGTTCATAAATATTACCAGAGATATTTATTGTTTTTGTGTTGTTTTTTTATTTTACTAGCCTCTTAGAACCTCTGAACACCTAGTATATTTCAATGTAAATAATAATGTGGGCCTGCTGGGTGATAGCTCCTCAATGAGTCAAATAATTTTTTCACTTATTTATTTATCCGTTTATTGCTTTTTATTTATATTTATTTTCATTTGTATTTATTTGGTGGCGCAAATGATTGTTGTTTGTTTTTTATATTTCGTCGATAAGTCGAATATTAAGCCAAAGTGTAATAAAACCGATCGATTCGATATTGAAATGCTACCTATACATCGCATGGTGCGATGTTCTATATAAGAAACAAATGAACGATTTTTATTTACTTCACCACTAGAAAGCATTTAAAATAGTTTTTAAAAACAATAACGATCTAGATGTTCTAAAATAAGACAGACACATTCACAATTGAGCGAGATCTTAACACCTCTCAATGTAATCCGCATCCGTTGCACTCGAAAAGTGTACCCAAGAGTTTGGTTAACAGCTCACTGCTATGGACATGTGGTTTATGTTAGCAGCCACTGGTTTTTTTTTTTTTTCTTTGTATGTTTAACTGATTTTCCACACCTCAATGTAAACAAATGTGCAAAGAACGCGCCTTGATTGCCATATAATTTTTTCGTAAACAAAGCGCCTCACAGTACTTTGAGCCCATACAAAAGTGAGGAATAAATACAAGGAGTTGTTCGATCTTTACGAAATTTGGCATGTTTATTATTTTTTGGCTGCTGATTTCAAAAATCGAATCAGATTTTATGTACATCAAGTATTTACGCCATAAATGAGGTTTAAAAATTAAAAAAAATTAAATTTCCCTATTTTCAATTAAATATTAAAATTATAAAAACTTTTTAAAAAAAAAAATAAAAATATATTTTTGAAAAGTTTAGCGTCTTAACTTGTTAAAACTGAAAATTTTATGGCAATATCTTTTTTTAAAAAAAGAGATGCTTATAGTTTGAAATGCACTTTTTTCACGAAAATGGTACTTTTCATGTAAAAAAAATATGTTTTTGCAAAAAAAAATATTTTTTGTAATTCTAAATTCACTTTGTATTATTAAATTAAATATTTTTTGTTTAATTGATTAAAAGAATAAAAATTAAAAACAAAATAAAAAAATTTATGCCAAAAAATAGGTATTTAAGTAATATAAACCTAAGTATCCTCGGTTCTTTCCGTTTCAATATAATAAAGCATATACGTATCTTCCTCATATAACTTGTTCTTGTATTTGATTTTTCTTTGAGATGATAACAAAGGATCTGATGAAATCAGCAGATATGTCATCAGATCTCTATTTGTATTTTCCCGTGAGCTTTTCCTGGTATGGCTAAGACGAGCATATCGAATGTGTTTGTGGGAAGCCTCCAATGCTTCTTCTGATAAATTTCCTACAAAAATTAAAAAAAAATTGTTATTTATTTCTTAATATTATTAAAGTTAAATATTACCTATAGGTAAATCGAAGAATTTTAAAACTTCACATCCATACATTAAAACTTTGTGGACAGAACTAGGCATATAATACAAAGGGTAAAGATCTAGGTGCAAATTACTGGTATCAAGAAGGAGCTTACTAAACTCATCAACTTTAATGTTTTTTCCACACGACAAAATCCTCAATATTAATGAGAAGTTATAAATTAGATCTTTGTTAATGCCAGTTATTTCCGCTGATACTTCGTAATTAACAAAAAACTTCCGTGCGGTGTTTCCGTCATTAGTGGTTCCAGAACCCTGTTTAACTACGTCTATTAACAAGCCCATTTTTTCTCGAAAATTTCTTTGGATGCAGATTTTGTTTTCAGAGAAAATAGCTTTGTTCTCTTCTCTTACTTGCCATATTTTAAATGGCAAACGATATGCTATGTGTATTAAACATTCGAAAAACCGAATCCAGCAGTGAAGCGTTGACAGTCCATATTTATAGGTATTTATATTTGGAGGCTTATATAAATCCGTTTTATTCATTTCTGTTTTATTTATTACCGGACTAGCATTGCAAATGAAGCATCTGCTTGCAGAATTTGTTTCCGTTAGCGTATTTGCAACTGATCCATCGATCATTGTGCAGTGCATTTTATATGTTACCTCAACAGATTTTTCAGTTAGTTCAAAAATATCACACTCTAAATGGCTTATTTGTCTATTGATATCTTCATTTTCTTTCACAACTAATGTCCGGTTTTCTTTTGCCAATAATATTTTGATGGGTCGACAGAATAAAGTAGAGGAGGGCTTACTGTTAACCCAAATTTCCTCTTTGGATGCGGAATCAATTAACCTTAATATAAAAATGGTCGTTTGTTATACAGATATATATAAATGTCGAATTTTTTACTCACTTGATTGGGACGAATGCAATAAAAAATAAAAATTCATCGCTAAGTTCCTCTGAAGAAAATTTTTGTTTGTATCGACTGTGACCTGAACTGCCATCCATACCCCATTTGCAAATAAGAGTCATTTTATCTGTTGCATCTTTACAGAGCTCTAATACACTTTTAGCTGTAAACCGCAAAAGTGGTTGTAAGCGAACTTCTGCAGTACTTTCCGAAGCTTCAATAGATGGTACTAATCGTTTCTTAAAATTTTGTATTGCATACAAACTCGGAAATAAATTTTTATGATAGACGTTGACAGTGTTGCGCAGAATATTATATTTTTCTTCCGAGAGATCCAAATCTAATTACAGTGACAAAGCCATTTGTACTGATAGACAATTTTGACTGTTAATATTCGAACCATGATTATTTTTTCTTGAAGCAAGTTCTGATGCATATTGTAATTCGTCTTCAGAATAATCAGATAATAAGTGAGCCACTTTCCTTTTTTTCATTTGTTCTGATAACAAATGGAACTCCTTTTCAGGCCTTCCGCGACTTCTGCTTGGTTGCTGAAATGTAAACTTTATTTTTAACTGCGCTAAAATTAAATGTTATTTTTACTTGCGTACATTATTTGGATCAGAAATAACAATTGCTTCGGCACTTTACCAATTGGAATACTTTTTAATAAGCTTTCTTTTACTATATCCGCACTGCTTCCACTTCGTTTCCAATTGCAATATAAAAAACTTAATATTTTCATCAATTATTTCTTCACTGTATGGGATTTTACAAATTTTATCTTTAACAAATGACTTCAAAAACAAATATTTATCGCGTGGACCGCCAGAAATCCAACAATTAAATAAATCGTTATTAGTGATAATTATTGGCATTTTAAATTAAAAATCTTTGTAATGTTTTCGCTGAGAAAAATACGGTAAAAACAAATATGTTGGCATTAGTAAGCATGAGAATGCCCTACATTTTAACATAAATAGTCATTATTTATTTTTAACCTGTATTTAATAGCAGCATTTTAACAAACAATTACAAAAGAATTCATACTCCAATTACTTTTACTTTTACAACTTTTACAATAGATTTTCATACTCCAATTACTTTTACAAACATAATAAGTTAAAATCACTATTTAAAGAACCTCTTAAAAAAAACAATTTTCTTCAAACTGATACGTCTTATTTTTGAGCGTAGAGTACAATACATACAGATTACTTTAAAAATGATCTAAGTCTTAATTTTTTTAAAAGTAAACATTTAATGATTTAATAGAAATAAACATACTAGTTTTTTACCTAATGAAAACGATTATTAAAAAAAATGGACTTAGGTCATTTTCGAAATTAGTCACCCATAATATTTCAAAGGAGTAAACTCCTCACTACATGCTACGTTTATTAGAGGAAAATATGATTTTTTGACCATTTTTCAAAATACGATAACTCTAAAAGTCGGATAAAAAAGGTTAATATGTTTTGGAATTTTGAAAGAAAAATACATAAATAACAATATATTTGAAAATAAAAGAGATGTTTTTCGTTGTT
Source organism: Dichetophora obliterata (assembly GCA_963920525.1). Taxonomy (NCBI): domain Eukaryota; kingdom Metazoa; phylum Arthropoda; class Insecta; order Diptera; family Sciomyzidae; genus Dichetophora; species Dichetophora obliterata. Next base: position 90,742,019 of record OY986436.1, read on the forward strand.
TTTTTTAATTTGCCCTCAAAAATTGGAAATTTTTGGAAAATATTTACAAAAAAATTTATTTTTTGGCGTATTTTAATTTTTTTACTTTCAGCTAAATTTTAAACATATTAAAATTTATTTATTTATACAGTATTTATCTTGAAGAAAAATCAAAAATAAAAAGAATTGGGCCAAAATTGCAATTTTGGCAATTTTTTCTTTGTAAGATGTGCAAATTACTAATTTCCATTAATTAAAAGAAAATATGATTTTTAGACTATTCTTCAAAACGTGATAACTCCGAAGGGCGGACGCAGGCGGATATCAAATTTTGGAATTTGAAAGATAAATATGTATATTAAAATATATTAAAAAAATTAAAGAGATGTTTTTTGATGTTTTTTTTTCTCTCAAAAATTGCAAATTTTTGAAAAATATTTAAAAAAATTTTATATTTGGACAATTTTCATATTTTTAGTTTTAGCTTAATTTAAAATATATTAAAATTTATTTATTTTTACAATATTAATCTTGAAATAAAATCCAAAAACAAAAGAATCGGGCAAAAATTGCGTTTACAGCAATTTTTTCTTTGCAGGATGTCCAAAATCAAATATTCCACAACAATCAATGCATAAAAATGGTTGACTTTAAGGAGCTGTAGAGTCTACAAAAATTGTTCAATTGGCATTCTTCTTAGTGGAAGTATTTCCAAAAAAATGGTACCAATTTTGTTAGGATCTGCCACAACAAAAATCTTGATTTATTCCTATGAGACAAAGTACTGTGCACCTGCCTTATTGTTGGCTTAGGAGTGCGTTTGTTTTTTTTATATTTCATTAGTTTTGTTTTACGTGATCAAAAAAGAATAAAATTATAACTTGCGATTCCACTCATTTTGAATGTGAGCTTCTGGCCTTGGCACATAGTTGTAGCATTTTTTTCATTTGTAAGATCAGGTGGATCGTTTTCAATAAGTCTGTTCCCGTACTCGTAATATTTAGTCCATTTTGCAAGTTGTAGTTCGAAAAGCATTCCTGTACTCGAAAAAATGGTAGTAGAGAGCGAAAGTTAGAGAGTTAAAAACTCCCCCTCCTTTTAGAAGTTAAAATTTTTAGTCGGAGACGTGGTTTATCTAGAGAAGGTAGTGCTAGGGCGGAGAGCCGGTGACCTGTCAAAACGAAGTTTAAAGCTAATACAAAATCTGCAACCGATGAAAATGCGATGAGAAAACAAAAATGTAAACAAAGATAAGCAGTCAAAGTTCCTTGTGTTTTTATAGACATATAAATTCAAAAATTACAGGATAGTAAACTTCAAAACTATTAAAGGAAAACAGTTAACTTCAAGCAGGGAGAAGTTGACGAAGCCGTAAAGTCACTGTTGCTGCTGCCTAATCTTTGAACTCTTGGAATTGCCAAACTGCAAATAATTCCAAGTCGACGAAGTCACTGTTGATCAGAGCTGTAAAATCGGCATTCATATTCAGAATTTTAAGTACAACTGAATAACTACATTCAATGAATGCAAAATTGATTAATAAATAAAATTTTTAATCCGCATTCATTTTAGAAAAAATGATTAATTATTAATTTTAATTATTCATTTTCGTTATTCAGAATACTAAATAATTTTTTTTATTCATTTTAATGCTATTCGCAAAGAATGCAATTCACAAAGGATTTCCGAATTTTCAATTATTCTTTTTTTATTCATTATTAATTTTTTATTCGTTATTAATTTTTTATTCATTATCCTTTTGTTATTCATTATTCTATTTTTTACTAATTTATATTCATTAACCATTATACATTTTTCATTCATTATTTATTTTTTATTCTTTAAACATTTTTTATTCATTATTCATTTTTTATTCTTTATTAATTTTTTATTCATTTTGGTCCCAAGCCATAAATAAAAAATGAATAACAATTGAATAAAGAATAAAAAATGAATAATGAATAAGAAATGAATAATGAATAAAAAATTAATAATGATTAAAAAATTAATAATGAATAAAAAATAAATAATGAACAAAAAATGAATAATGAATAAAAAATTAATAATGAATAAAAAAAGAATAATGAATAACAAATGAATACTGAATAAAAATAAATACTGAATAAAAAATTAATAATGCTTAACAAAAGAATAATGAATAAAAAATGAATAACGAATAAAAAATTAATGACGAATAAAAAAAGAATAACTGTAATTTCTGAAATTCTTTGTGAATTGCCTTCTTTGTGAATAGCATTCAAATGATTCATTATTCTGAATAACGAAAATGAATAGTTGAAATGAATTATTAATCATTTTTGTAAAAATGAATGTGGATTAAAAATTTTATTTATTAATCAATTTTGCATTCATTGAATGCATTCTTATTTCGATATTCACTAATTCACTTTTTTGTGAATAAAATCAAATTGAATGCATTCTTTTACAGCTCTGCTGTTGGTGCAGCTCACTCAACACTGTTTCAATTTTTAAACAACGGCTGTAGCTTAAGCGAAAATGATTCTTGCTTGAGCCAATAATGAAGTGGACGTGGACCTAATTCTAAGGAACGCTGTCATGTAATAACAATATATAAATAAACTCACTTTAAATCGGATTTACTAAATTTTATTAGCACTCACCACAACACAGTGGTCAATTCAATAGGTCAAAGTTTTTTTTGTTTGTCTGTTCTTCATTCGCAAAATAGCTGACTTTGACAGTTGTGGTCACTTTGAAAGAGAGCACGTTCAGCCCTAACACTAGTCCAGTTATATCATGGTCAGTACTGGATTTAGACCTAGGCCCGTGAGGCCCAGTCCTAGGGCGGCAAAATTTTTGAGGGTCTAACTATTTTGATTGAAAACAAAATGTTAGGAACGGAATCAATTTGGTTGCAGCAGAATTGACAGGGCGGCAAAATATTTTCGTAGCTAATTTATTAAATAACTCAATATATATCAAAAAAACTAGTTTGACGAGTGCTACAAATTTTTGGACGGCCAAATGTTGAGTGACAAATGTTTAAGGAAAACTAACAATTGAAAACTTCGCTTACAGGCAATAAATAAAGTATTGTAGAAAACTCGTGCAATCGATTATTTTTTTGGTTACAGAAAGTTTTACTTTAACCTGAATCACCCGGAGTAAATTTTTTTTTAAATTTTCGGAATAACCTATTAACGCAAATATAAAATGTTTTAAACTACAATAAGCACAGTTTAAGTGTTTGTACTTGCGTTGCTATATGGCAACGACAGGGTGTTTCGGGTTAACTTAGACATTAGAGATGAGCGATCCGGTGATTTTTTAGGAACGGCGTTCTTAGTGAACGTGATTTTGAAATTGCCATTCATTTATATGGTGACCGTGATCACGTTACTTTATACCTAAACAAATACATATCCAAGTATGTAGTTATGAGAGATAACCGAAACAACATTAAAACTCGTAACAAAGTGCGCTTGGTATGCTTACTTGAGAGAAAGAGACAAACAATTCCTGCGCAAACAAAAAATCACTGGTTATATATTAGCAAACGGCATAAGACAAAAATTAAACAAAATCACTGTTTTTAATAGTATTTGATCACCGCAGTTACCAGTGATTTTTCAATCACGGTGACTAAATCACCGGTATCAAAAAATCGCTCATGTTGAGTGTTTTGTTGAGTGTATTTATAATAAAAATGTTTTGTTGAGTGTATTTTGAGGGCGAAATCATTTTGATGGCCTAAAATCTAAAGGACGACAAAACAATATAGTAGCTTATTTAATAAGTAACTTTAAGCTTCGTGTTCGAAAGTTTTTCGTTCATTTAAAGTGTTTTCTTCTAGTATTATTGCAAAAAGTAAGACAAAATATAAGTTCTGCATCATAAATTAATAATATTTTTCAGTATAAAAATGTACAGTTGGTGATTATATTATCAGTATGGATTCCCATATGGATTCTATCCGGTAATTTTTTGGAAATTTATTTGGGTATTTATAAAGAGAATTTGATATAAAGCATCCACTGATTGTCAATCAGCTGATACGTCATTTCAAATGAGTTATTTGTTTTAATGTTTTAAACAACTATTTAAACCGATCCATCGAATATATTTTGCTTTTAAAGACATTCGAAATAAGCTACAAACTGCATTTATATCAATAACTGAAATTTATGATAATTAAGAACAACAAGTTTTGTCTTCCTCTGATGAAGGGATGGAAATAACTGTTAAACCAATACATTTGGCTGCTAGTTTCCTTGACCCCAACAGTCAAGGGCACGATTTCAGTTTATTTGATTATCTAATTGCGATGCAGTCTATTAATGTACTTACAAACTATAACACAAGAGAAGATTTGTTGGATAAAACTTTTGTGTGAAGCTGCATAGAAGAAATATTTCCTTCTACATGATGGAAAGATATTTACGCTTCCACAGGATTGAGCAGGATAGCAGTTCGTATGTTGACTGCTCCATGCACTTCAGTTACCACTGAACAATCAGTCAACACTAAAAAAAATAAAGCAAATTAACTGCAGGTAATGCCGCAAAAGTATGTTTATAGCATATATTTCGAATGTCTTCAATAAATATCTCTCACAGAAGGATACTTTTTAAAAATTGTACTACCTGAGAATGAAATCATTACTTCTGCTAATCCATTTCAAGAACCATATTCTATTCGGTTTTGGTCATATTGAGGCCATATTGAGGCCGAATAGCCGGAACTAGCAGGAACTAGCCGAAACTTTTGGTAAAAACTTCTTACATCTGTCATTTATTTCAAATATAAAATATTTACAACGTATTGTACAAAACAAAATTTATTAATTCGTCTATAATTTGATTTCTGGTGCTACGGCAAAATATTTTGAATAATTTTATGCGTTTCATACTATCGTTTTCGATTCTACCATCTCTATTGCAGTTAAAATAAAAGTTTTATAGGTACTGAAGCCAAAAAATTATAATTAAACTTCCAAACGAGTTCTGTGAGTGTGGAATAAAGGAAAAGAAAACGAAATATTTCTATTTTTATAATACTAAACCTTTACAAAAAAACAAAAATACTATGTTTTTTAGTTCAATAGAAATGTACATTGTAGGTGCATACTATTTTGAGTGTGTACTGAAGATATAAAGTAATAAAAAATTTGTAATAAAAAATAAAATAAAAAACTATCTCATTTATTAATTATTATAGTAAAGTTCAATTTATTATTGTAAACTATAATATCAAATAATACTTTTCTTATATTAATTTTTTTTTTATGTGTATGAAACTTACTTTTGTTTCCTTTCAATAAAAAAAAATGTATGTAAAAACTTAAATTTTCATATTATTAACCAGTTTCGGTTTCGGTTTCGGCCGAATATTATAAAATGGCCGAATATTCGGTTTCGGTTTCGGCCGAAATTCCGGTTTCGGTCGGACACTAGTCATAAGGATATGAAGGAAATCTTCACTGGCCCGGAAATTCTCCGTATCTCAACCCTATTTTAAGGTGGCTCTATTAATATGATCATCCACATTATATCCAAATGTTAAAATATCATTGTGAATTTATTTAAGTATTTCTGTTACAACTTTCAAAGAAGACTGCATGGTTGTATGGAAATGCAAATTGGACTGCGTTAAATAATTTGTATCACAACTTCAATTGGAAATTATGTTTCGCTGATCAAAATATGAATAGCGCACTATCAAGGTATTGGCTGCGCGGTCTTTCATTCCTAATAAGATGAGAAAAATTAAACCAAAATATCACTCATGGTGTAATGAGACTTGCAGGATTGCAGTTATGTCTACATAGGAAGGCTTTCAGAATTGGCGTTTCCACAAGAATACTGATAACAAAAGACTTCGCATCGAGGCAAGGAATCACTGTAATACAATTTTAAAAGGCGAAAGGTTTCTGTGCGAAACTTGCATTTGAAAAAAGTTTCTCCTTTGCCCCAAATGGAGCAAAAATTGTTGAACATTTGTTAAAAGAGTATAGAATCAGACACTGTCATCGATTCCAGCTCTTTAAAAAGATGACCAAATCTTTGCTGACTCGGCTGATAAAGCGAAATTATTGGCTGAATTGCTTGCACAAAATTCCACTCTCTTGGATAGCAATCAGCCACTGCCCTTTGTTGAGGGTACATCTTCTGCAATTTTTCACGCGGAATTGGAAAAGGGAGTTTTCATTTTTAAGATAAAGCTGAAGAACATTTTGAAAATTTGTAATGCAAATTTGTTTATCAACTGTAGGTGAACAAATTTGCATTAAAAATTTTCAAAATGTGCACTTTATCTTAAAAGTGCAAACTCCCTTTTTCGAATCCGCGTGAAAAATTATTCCCGATAGGTCTGATTTACTTTCGAACGAGAGCAGTTTAAAGTCTCCTTACAAATCTTAACGAAAACAAAGCCTCCGGTCCTGACGGCATACCGCCATTTGTGCTTAAAATGTGTGCTTCTTCGCTGGCTCGACCTTTGTGAAATTGTTTTCAACATCTCCTACACTCAAAGAAATATTCTTGGTAAAATTGATACATAACATTTGTTAATACCTAACAAAACCAAATTGTCCAATCAATTCAATTTTATCAATAATGCATTTTTTTTCGTTAATTAAAAAAAAAACTTTATCCATTTGCCTAAAAACAGCAACAAATTCAATGCGTTGTTTTGAAGAAATTGATCTACTAGCTTAAAATATAAGTTTGTTAACTTGATTTTACGTGGCGACCGTAGCCTAGTGGGTAGAGTGCGTGGCCCCTAAGCTAAAGAACCGCGGTTGCCCGGGTTGAATTCCAGCTCAGACAGAAAAGCTTTTTCAATTGAATTAATTTTTCTGTTCGGTCGTCACCTCTCTGCAGACAATGGCAAACCTCAGAGAGTAAAAATTGCCATGTAAAGCTTCTGGAGAACATAAGCCGTTCGGAGTCGGCATAAAACACGTAGGTCCAGTTCTCGGTCATTTGTGATCAAACATTTAACAACACGCACAACACAATTGATCAATAGAAGCTAGGTCAAAGTCCTTCCAAGGGCTGAAATGGCCAGTTTATTTTTTTTTTAACTTGATTTAAGCTTATTCACGCTGACAGACTGGTTAATCAATCGGAATAAAATTTCATCATTTTAATAAATAATTTTAACAAACTACTTTGTTGGCTTGATAAAAAGATTTGTTATACTGAAGAAATAATTAACGTTATTGATAATCGATTGAGTAAAATGGACAAAATTTCCATTTCATATTGATAAAATGGATTGTTAATTTCAAAAAACCTTTAATCATGACAACAGAAAGAAATGCTTGGTATTTCGGTGGCGTCATTTGCCTTTTTAGATCAAGTACAAAATAAAGTAAAGAAGGTAAAATTCGGGAAAGCTTAAAAGTCCAGTGCAATTTTTTAAGTGTGTGGAAGCTAATTAACCTAAATCTATATCTATCTATATATATAAAATAGGATGTGTGTATGTATGTAACGTATGGACTCCAAAACGGCTGGGCCGATTTTGATGAAATTTTCAGGTAATGTTCATCTTGGTACGGTGGGTAACATAGGCTATATATAGCCACCCGATAGGTGGCGCTGGGGTGGACTTATATCGAAAATTTGAATTTATGGACCATTTTAACTGAAATTCAGAATGTATGTTTGTTTGATCATAAGAAAATAATTTGTGTATAAATGGACCCGATAGGTGGCCCTGGGGTGGACTTATATCGAAAATTTGAATTTATGGACCAATTTAACTGAAATGCAGAATGTATGTTTGTTTGACCATAAGAAAATAATTTGTGTATAAATGGACACGGTAGGTGGCGCTGGGGTGGACTTATTTCGAAAATTCGATGGCGTGAAAAATATATAAATACTTTTAATTTTATTTTATAACGAGGGGAGTAGCGAAGCACACCGGGTTCAGCTAGTAGTAAATAATAAGTAAATATGATCTTGTGAAATAAATCTTTCTAGTTTTCAAGTGCACCAATTTTGCCATAATGCAACTTCGACATATGAGGAACTTCTACATTTTTGGCTGAGTTTCTTAATGCATTTATTATTAGCGGTGACTGCAAATTGATTTCTTTTCCAACGAGTTCGGCAGGAGTTTTGGTTATTTATTTATTTGCATTACATTATTATTTATTTCCATTATTTGTTGAGACTATCCATGCTATTCGTTATTAGTGCTGTTCACACTATAACAATACACAATGTGAGCAGCAATGTTAACAATACTGTGATTATAATAATGTAAACAGCGCTAATAACGAATAGCATGGATATCAACCTTTGTGAATTCCAGAATTATATGTTTAACTGATGTGCTTATTATATGTCAAATGTAATATGTTTATTATACATAAAATGTAATAAAATATTTTTATCAGAACAACAAAACATTTTAGTATTAGAAAACATATGCTTTCAACAGAAAAGCCTTTTTCTATTCAACAAACCATTTTTTCATGTTGAAATATTCTGTATTCATATGGACAGATTGTTTTATCAAATCAACAATTAAAACGCGATATTCGTGATAAAGGCTTATATCAAATTGAAGCATCCCTTTATCAAATAAACAAAATACAATTTTGTCAATATGACTTAAACATATTTCCTTAAATCCAATAGAAAAAAGGTTTTGTTGACTGTATATTGACAAAATATTTATCAAATAAACCTAGGAATTAGTCAATGTGATCAAATATTTCTTTGAGTGTACAGAACAGGAGTATTTCCATCTTGTTGGAAGAGAAGGTCGCAAATACACAGCCAGTGCCTTAAAATGGTGATGCCACGAACACTGCAAGCTGCCTAGCCATTGCAATATGCTCTACGCTTTTCAAAGCTATGGAGAGCGTAATAAACTTTAACATTACGAACTATCTGGAGTACAACAAACTGCTCAGTGATCGCCAATATGGTTTCCGTAGGTAACGCCTAAGTTCTATGAAAATTGAGAGGAAGAGGAAGAGGAAAAACTGTTCAGGTAAACGTACATTTTCTACATTAAAACGAATTAAAATATTTTTACGGGCAACTTTGAATAAGGAGCGATCAAATGCAACGGCCTTATTAAATATTGAAGGAGATCTAGTACAAAAACTAAGTTATGAGGACGTAATAAATTATTTCGCACAAGCTTATGAAACTCTTTATTTTTATTATTTTGTATAAATTATTGTTTAGTAGTGGGTAAAAAATGACAAATACAATTTTTATAATTTTGTTCTATTGTAAGAAAAAAAAATTTAATATGTTAGAGGCGGCGCTTATGTCAGGCCTAGGGCGGCAGAATGCCTAAATCCGCCACTGACATGGCAAGAGAAATGTCTGGTGGCAAAGAATGTAAAAGTATAAAATATTTTAAAATCAGCTGATTCAAATAAACAAAGAAATATAGGGCCAACACAATTAAAATGAAGAAAAAATATTACATATTTGTTGTTTGAAAGAAATAAATAAAACTTATTAGAATAAAAAACGGAAACATGGTTAATTGTTTTTTTTTATAAAAGTGTATTTGTGTATTAAAATTGAATATTTTTAATATTCTGAAGCTGCCCGCACTGAAAATCATTTAAATTTTTTCTTTCTTCCATTTTTTTTGAAGTGAAAACTTCTTTAGGCGCGTTGAACGATTTTGATAGAGGGTAAATCATTGGTTTGCATCATCGTATTTTTCCAAAGAAATCGTCAACAATACAGACAGCAAAGATAACAAGAAAGGAAAATTACAAAAAATAACCTCAAAAATGTTTGCATGTATTTGTGCATAAAAAAATCAACAGTGATCGTCACTCTTGTTCTTAATCGGCCGCAAGCTCACAAAGAAATCACTTGGCAACTCCTGAAATTAATGCATATAATCTGTTTGTTAGTATATAAATACTTTAGTTAGGTTGCAATAAGATGTTTGCAACCAAAACTTATTATTAATTCGGTTTATATTGGTATATATATGCCTTTAAAGTTTGGCAATTTCTTCAGTTGTTGTATTTGTCAACATTTTTGAAAAATTTTCTTTTACTCAAACAGCTGCTATTCATGGTGAGATTTAAAAATGGATCGATCTTCTGCTTTTTCTGCTTTTTTCTGCTGGAACTTCGTTTGCAAACAAGAAAAATAATGTATGGATTGAGTGTTTTAACATTTTAATCTTTAAGTTGTGATAAAGGAATATGTTGAACATTCAAATAATTACATGCATGCTCTTATTTTATTACATATCGTCAAACAAAGTTTGACAATTTTCACACTTGTTGTATTTGTCAGTGACTTTTTATTTTCACCACTGCGCCATTTTATTTTCAGAGTTGCCAACTATCATTGTTTTATTAATAAATTTTTTCATAAAGGGTGTGTGTCAAAAGGAAACTTTTCAGCCGTGGTAGGATAGAAAATATCAGGTTGAATAAAATTTGTGTGTGTTGCTTTGTGGCTTTCTATTTTCTTTTTCTTTGTTATCATAAAGTGTTGCATTTTATTCATGCCAGCAATGTTGCTTTTTAAAATAATTTCGTACTGTTTTGTAGGGTCGTAAAGTATCTTATGTGTTTTTTAGTTTGTCGGATTGCTTTCCCACATATATTTTATTTTATTTGCATTTTATCAATTTGCGACATATTTAATTCGAGAGCTTGTACTTGCAACATATTTCGTAAACTTGTAATATTGTAAACTTAAAAAACTTAAAAAATAACAAATTAATGAAAAAAATGAACGAAAGTGCTTGAGTTTGTGTGTGCGTGTGTGTGGGCCAACGGTCTCCAACATCAGCAAGTGCAGCAAAGTTAAATTGTCTTTCTTTGCTGGCGAGCGTCCTTCAAGTGCCACCACCAGCAGTGCAAAATTTGTTGCTAGCCAACATCCTCTGAGTGCCATCACCAGTAGCACAAGCAAGTGCTAAGTGCTTGCTAGCAGGCAAACAGAAAATATAGCATGCAAAGTGCTGTATATATTACGCCGCCAATTCAGTTCATCCCCTCTAACGCTGCGCAACCGCTGGGATCTTCTAATTCTCTTTGCGTTGTTGTTGTAATTTTGCTTAGTAGTACAGTAAGCTTTAATTTTTTGTGGATGTTTATTTGTAGCTACAGTCAGATTATGACATCGAACTATATGTATTTATATAATATATATGTATTTCCGATACGGTAACACTTTTACTAAAAACAAATAGATTTACCAATATTATGCACAATTATATGTATATGTATGCATATACATATACATGTATGCTTTGCTTACCGTATCGAAAATACATTTATATAAATACACATAGTTCGATGTCATATGCTACTGTAGCTACAAATATATATATATATATATATATATATATATATATATTTATATATATAATATATATATATATATTTACATATATATAGTTCATATATATGAACAATTTAGCTCATTGAGGAAATTTAAAGAATATTTATGTATATTTATACAATAACAATTACGTATTAAACCTGCAAAATAATTAATATTTTCAGAAGTAATTGAATAACTATAGTCTGCTTATCCTAAGCATTCTATTTTTTAAAACTGTTTAGCTTTAATCTCTTATATGAATTATATATAATTTATAAGCTATAGATATTTCTTAATTTTAGAATATTCTATTTTTAATACACAACGTGAACATGTATATTGTGCTAGTGTTATGATATAAATAGTTATAAATAAGCTTTAATTTTTTATATGTATTTTTGATATGGTAACACTTTTGCTTAAAAGATATAGTTTCAGTTATATATAAAAAATTTAATAAATTGTTATAAGCTCTTAACAAAAATAATTCTTATTTCATATGCCGACTGTAGCTACACGATTAGAATTCACAACGTCTACAAAAAATTTCCGGCTAACTGCGCCAACAACAATTACCAAGGAAATCTACAAACAAGGACACACAGAGAAGAACAAGATCAAAGCGGAACTTTTAAAACTGTTTGATTTCATCCTACATGTAGGACGGGCTGCAGTATGAGCTTTCGCACATCCTACATGTCCGTCCGACCTGTCACATCCATCCTACATGTAGGATAGTCCGAAACCCCCTATTAGCATGAAAATTGTTATATAGCAGTAAGGCGGTCCGTGGCAGCATGGCACAATTACTGACAAGGTAATAGCGTAGACTGGCTTTTTCTCACGAGAAGCGATGGGTAGTTGTCAAAATTAGCTGATCATGCAATTCAAAGAAAAGTGAAAAAATAAGCGACGACTTAAACATAGCTACCGCAGCAAACTAAAAACATTTCAATTTACTTCGCGAATAAGTTTACAGAATCAAAGAAAAGTTAAAAATAAGCACATAGCTAGTCAACAGCAGCAAACTACAACTTCTTTAGTTGTTTTTGACAACTACCAATCGCCAAAAAACTGTCACGGCTACCTTGTCAAATAATTATACCATGCGTGGCAGGACAACGTCTTCCAGGGAATACTAATATTTTATATATAGGTTTTCGCTTCAGTCGGCAGTCCTCTCACTGCTATACTTTTTTTTAATTTAATGATCAACTTACTTCATGAATACAAACAAAGCAAAGTACACTAAGTGAAGTTTTGTTCACAAGAGGCATAAATATGATATAACTCGTAGATGAATGAAATGAATGAAATGAATGAAATGAATGAAATGAATGAAATGAATGAAATGAATGAAATGAATGAAATGAATGAAATGAATGAAATGAATGAAATGAATGAAATGAATGAAATGAATGAAATGAATGAAATGAATGAAATGAATGAAATGAATGAAATGAATGAAATGAATGAAATGAATGAAATGAATGAAATGAATGAAATGAATGAAATGAATGAAATGAATGAAATGAATGAAATGAATGAAATGAATGAAATGAATGAAATGAATGAAATGAATGAAATGAATGAAATGAATGAAATGAATGAAATGAATGAAATGAATGAAATGAATGAAATGAATGAAATGAATGAAATGAATGAAATGAATGAAATGAATGAAATGAATGAAATGAATGAAATGAATGAAATGAATGAAATGAATGAAATGAATGAAATGAATGAAATGAATGAAATGAATGAAATGAATGAAATGAATGAAATGAATGAAATGAATGAAATGAATGAAATGAATGAAATGAATGAAATGAATGAAATGAATGAAATGAATGAAATGAATGAAATGAATGAAATGAATGAAATGAATGAAATGAATGAAATGAATGAAATGAATGAAATGAATGAAATGAATGAAATGAATGAAATGAATGAAATGAATGAAATGAATGAAATGAATGAAATGAATGAAATGAATGAAATGAATGAAATGAATGAAATGAATGAAATGAATGAAATGAATGAAATGAATGAAATGAATGAAATGAATGAAATGAATGAAATGAATGAAATGAATGAAATGAATGAAATGAATGAAATGAATGAAATGAATGAAATGAATGAAATGAATGAAATGAATGAAATGAATGAAATGAATGAAATGAATGAAATGAATGAAATGAATGAAATGAATGAAATGAATGAAATGAATGAAATGAATGAAATGAATGAAATGAATGAAATGAATGAAATGAATGAAATGAATGAAATGAATGAAATGAATGAAATGAATGAAATGAATGAAATGAATGAAATGAATGAAATGAATGAAATGAATGAAATGAATGAAATGAATGAAATGAATGAAATGAATGAAATGAATGAAATGAATGAAATGAATGAAATGAATGAAATGAATGAAATGAATGAAATGAATGAAATGAATGAAATGAATGAAATGAATGAAATGAATGAAATGAATGAAATGAATGAAATGAATGAAATGAATGAAATGAATGAAATGAATGAAATGAATGAAATGAATGAAATGAATGAAATGAATGAAATGAATGAAATGAATGAAATGAATGAAATGAATGAAATGAATGAAATGAATGAAATGAATGAAATGAATGAAATGAATGAAATGAATGAAATGAATGAAATGAATGAAATGAATGAAATGAATGAAATGAATGAAATGAATGAAATGAATGAAATGAATGAAATGAATGAAATGAATGAAATGAATGAAATGAATGAAATGAATGAAATGAATGAAATGAATGAAATGAATGAAATGAATGAAATGAATGAAATGAATGAAGTGAATGAAATGAATGAAATGAATGAAATGAATGAAATGAATGAAATGAATGAAATGAATGAAATGAATGAAATGAATGAAATGAATGAAAAGAATGAAATGAATGAAATGAATGAAATGAATGAAATGAATGAAATGAATGAAATGAATGAAATGAATGAAATGAATGAAATGAATGAAATGAATGAAATGAATGAAATGAATGAAATGAATGAAATGAATGAAATGAATGAAATGAATGAAATGAATGAAATGAATGAAATGAATGAAATGAATGAAATGAATGAAATGAATGAAATGAATGAAATGAATGAAATGAATGAAATGAATGAAATGAATGAAATGAATGAAATGAATGAAATGAATGAAATGAATGAAATGAATGAAATGAATGAAATGAATGAAATGAATGAAATGAATGAAAACAACGCCGACCTTCCGTACTTCCGTATCTTAATCAAAATGGTAAAATTTCTTCAAATTCCACAGAAATTAATAAATTGATATAGAACTCGCACATAAGCCTTGGAGTGCAATATTCATCATATATTTTATATCTGTTTAAATCGGGAGAAAATCACGCTTATCTCCCACACAATGTGATTGACTCTGCATTCAAATTTTTTATTTAGTCTACCATAATGTTTTTAAAATTCAGAGTTTTAAATTTGGTAAATCGTATAAAAATTCCACCAATCTCACATACAAAGTGGTGTCATCAAAGAAACATAACCGCATCGATAAGAAAATTAAATTTAAACCACTCCCATCCTCCCTACGATATTACGTTATTAGACTTATAATATATAGATTCATGGGCGTCCGCAGGGGGAAGAAGGGGGCACTTGCAAATTTTTTTTTATATCTTAAATTTCTCTCAAAAGCTGAAATTAAAACATTTTAAGCAATATTGAAAAGCAAAAACTTTCTTAATTGTAAGATGCGCTTAAACTTAGGGCTTTGAGAACTTTGTTAATAAAAACGTCGTTTTAAATTGTAGAGGTGTAAAATTTTGCGAAACATGTATTTTGATAACGTGCATCAGAATCAATCAAAAAGTAGACTTTGAATTTTTTGTAACTATATTTTCTTTCTTGATTTCATATGACGATATGTTCATTATGTATTTAATATATTTTATAATACTTTTTTAGGTTTTTTTATAAAAAAAGCTGAGCTAAGCCATTCATTTTTAAAATATTATGTTGTGACCGCTGCTGTAAGGCCGTGTTCATATTACGCGTTTTTGTCGCGACACCGCTCTCACGGTTTTTTTTTGGCAAACGCGGCTGAAAAATACTGAATTTTGTATGTATTTAAATACATTTATTTATTGAATATTCAGTATTTTTCATTTTCGCGAAAAAAAATTGAGAACGGTGTTGCAATCGCGACAAAAACGAGTAATATGAACCCGGCCTAATAAGTTACGATACCATTTCATTAACCCTTGTTTCACAAAAAATGTTGATTACGTATTGTTAAATAAAAAATGTTTTTTTTCGAATTTTATTCTTAATTTTCAGCCACGAATAGAATTCGTAAAATGGACGTAGTTTGGTACACATTTCGAATATTTTATTCGAATAAATTATAATATACGAATAAATTTACTGATGATTCTAATACCCAGTTACGAAAAAAACCTACTGTTCAGCTGGGGTTTGAACCGCGGTTTTTTAGCTTTGGGCCACGTACTCTTCCGGTAGGCACGGCCACCTTGCAATCACACATTTCCTTATATTCGGTAATTGTTCGACAAACCAGTCTGAACGATTTCAGTTGTACATTTTTTAATCTCATCTAAAACTTCGTTCCTCTACAAATAATGATTACGGTCAACCTACGAATGAATTTTTTAGTAAATACCACGAATCTAATGACAGAAATTATGAAGTTATTCCTACGAGAAATTGACGAATGTTACGGAATGATATCCCTTATTAGTCGAAGATCATTCTTCGTAGCAACAGATAGCAAGAGGCAAGGGCGTCAGCAGAATTTGTTACAGGGGGGGGGAACAGAGGCATAAAGAAGTCTAGAATGCACATAACGAAAATGTAACCTATATAATTCTATTTTCTGATATTTTTGGTACTAATTTTGTTATCATGATACTCCGGTTGACACATGCTTGTAAACATAAGAAAATTATATATTTTCTTGTTGATTTTTTGTTGATTTTATATGATTTAAATACAAATTCTAAATGTTTGATAGTTTAAATCATATTTGATTTTATATATAAATTCTAGTTGTTTGACAGTTTAAAATCGTTTATTGAGCTTTGATCAAAGTTAGAAATTTAATTAATTAATTGTTCTAACGAATGTTTCCAAAGAAACAACAACAACAACGTTTTTTCAATATGAAAAGGAAAAAATCACTAGCTAATTTTATTGCAATTTCGGCCCTGCTAAAGGCTTCATCAGAAATCTTTGTGATACCCGTGCAAGCGCGCACCAGCGCACTGCATCACAGAGGCGATCAGATTTTAAGTGTCAATTTCTCAGTTTTTCTCCCATTTCAAATTATTTTTTTTTTTAAAAAGATGGGGTAAAAATCTTTCTCGTATCATGCCCGAAACATTTTCAAATTTAATTTTTTTTCATGTAATTTCAAAAAGATTTTATCAAAAAATATTCTTAGTAACTTAGTAAATTAAATAATGTAAGGTCTACTTTATCTATACTATTATATACAATTACTACTTTACTATAAAAGTACTGGGCCTATTTTTATGAAAAAAAATTTTATATATAATTTTATTTTTTTGCTACAGATTTATTTAGGGGTATTCTTCTTTCGAAATTTTAATATTTATATTTAATTAAGGTGCTAAGATTTTTAAAAATCATCTCAGCTGCCACGCATTGCTTATTCGTTGTGTTTTGGCGCGTTTGTGTTGCGACAGTTTCAATAAACTCCATGTTGCTCTCCATTTTTATCTTTCTCTTCGTGCTCAGCTAGCACAGTGTTGCCGTTTGGATCCAACTGGATCCATTTGGATACTTTTTTTAAGCTTCAGTGTAAGTTTGGATACTTTTTTTCAAAAAATCTTCTTTAATATGAATACATATGTTTTTGTTTGCAAAATATAAAAAAGAATTAAGGGACTCTCGACAAAAACGTTAAGATAAATGATAACATTGAGACATTTTTGGGCAATATTTTCTTATCAAAAAATGCATAAAATAAATCTATTTACGAAGAATTTATAAATGTTGTGAAAAATAATTTAAGTCTTACATAGCTAAGTGACTTTCTAAAAAAATCTGTTATTTTTAACCCTTAAGATTCTCGTAGCGATTGCAAATTGTAACGAGACTTAATAATTCTAGTAAAGGTTGTACCGTAAAGTACCCTTATTAACAAAATATTTTGACCTTATTTGAAACGACTTCTTGTTTTTACGCCACCTAGCGAGAATAAGATGCATAAAAAAACTTATTTGGAATATTATTTTTGTATTATTTACGTAAATAAAATTTCAAGTTTTTAAGATAAATGCTTTCAATTAAATCTTTTTTTTTTTTTCAACGTGCAATATTAGCTTAATAAAATTAAAAGTCAATAGCAACCCAAATTATATATTTTACGCTAAACTTACAACTTATTTCTTTTTCTTATGCAATTATATATTGCTTTTGTCTAAATGTTATACTTATAAAATAAATTTAATTAAAGGTCAATAGCAACACATATAATAGACAGAACATACTGAAAAGTTTTGGAGGCCTATAACTCATAAACCAATTGCGAGTGGCCTGAAATTTATCAGATTTGGATTCAGGATTAAAAATTCATAGAATCCGCAAAAATTAAGAATTAGAGTTGTCGCTATTCTTGAAATGTTCCCCACATGGACTTCAACTGATTTATTTCTTTTTCAACATGCATCAGTTCTGGCAGCATGAAAGTTACTAAAATCGAGTTTGGAAACATACCTATTATATGAATTATTTAAAAATTAATTTTTTTTTAATTCAAAACGTATAAATAAATATATAAAGATGTACATGAAAAGATGGGTTTTGGGCTCCATTCATTTTCTAAACATATTCCAGAACCTCCCTGCAAGGCTTGATTCTGAATCCTGGAAGTAATATAAGCACGTGACGCGAAAAAAATCAAGAAAATTCTCAAAATGGGTGGACGCCTGTTAAAAAACGTGAAGTTGAAGAAGTATAAAACAAATGTTTCAAATCGAGTTTCCTATTTAAATTTTAGTCACAACAATCTTTTGACTATAAGATATTATAATGCAAAGCGTTTTCTTACCAAGAATTTGCCATCAGATTTTTTTAAAAATAGTGCTCGATCTTAAATAAGCCTACTTTATTTCAGAATTAGAAGCTGTGCCCTCGCATAGATCGCTGCAATTTTCACAAATTTAAATGCTGCAAGATTGTTAGCAATTTTATTAAGTTTACGAAAAATTCAAAAATTATCCAAATTGGATCATCTTTATGAAAGAAAAACGATGTTTTTAAGCCGACTTTTGGGAAAACATTTAGTTTTTATATTTATTTTACTTTGTTTTCTTCTTGCGTTTAGTTACTTTAAAACATTAATTTGCTTATCGTCCAAGTTCATATGCGTTATTCGCTTCAATGACCCTTACCATCTGTCGCTTCGAAGAATGATCTTTGATTAATAGGGATATCATTTCTTATCATTCCTCAGTTTCTCGAACGAATATTTTTGTAATTTCCTGCATTTCATTCGCAGTATTTATTAATGGCTTCGTACTATTTACGAATTAAAATAAATATTAGTAGAAAAAAATTCATTCGTAGGTTAACCATACGCATTATTCGTAGAATGTACGAAGTATTAGTAGAGTTTAAAAAATTTACAACCGAAATCTTGCAGCCTGGTTTGTTGATCAATTACCGAATATAAGGAAATGTGTGCTTGCAACACGCAGAGAAAAGACATGGTTGAGACATGATTACTGCAATAATAATTTTTTTACTAAAATTATTGTATTATTTCTGCAAACACAAATTTTTGCCTTAATAAAGTCATTATTTACTAATAATGGTACCAAAAATAACATAATAGTTGAAATCATAAAATCATTGTTCGTCAACATGCTATGATTGCCTCGACTATTAGTTGCAACAAAAATGTTGTTGTTCTGTCAATCATGATAAATGTGAATATTATTATAGAGACAAACATATTAGAATTTTTAATGTTTATCTGAACTATTCTTTGATTGTTGGCAAACGAAGCAGAATATAACCAAAAATCGAAAGAATTTATTGTGTCTGAACAGTTTGCAGGAAAAACTTTTACTTCATTCAGACACAATAAGTTTTATCGATTCCTGGCAATGTGCCGTTTCGTTTGTCAACTGTTCAATTATTGTGTTTTGTTTTTAATCGCCTTATCCTAAAAACAGCACGCAGAAAAGTGACTTTTTCGACTTTAATTGTATGTAGCAAACATATTTCTATTTACCGTAAATATATTTCGTAATTCTGACCTTATTTTGTTTATCACATATTGCTATTTTTGTGAAAATGCACTTAATGTACCATACTTATCAATGGCATTAGTCAGGCGAGCGATAGTAGCGGCTGTGGCCTACTGGTAGTGTGCGTGGCTCGTAAGCGAAAAAGCCGCGGTTGAAACCCCAGCTCGGACAGAAAATTTTATCAAATGATTTGTCAATTGAATTAATATTTCTGTTTAACCCAGACAATGAAAATTGGAGTGCATGAAAATAAAAAATAAAATTATTGTTTCAATAATATTCTGGATCCTAAAAATAAATTCATAATGTAGTTGTTGCAATCATTCTATTTTCGACCCAATAAGAGAATAATGATTGTTTCAATAATATTTTGGTTCCTACAAAAATGTTCCTTTTCTAAATATAGTTGTTATTATCATTTTATCATGATCAAAGAAAATATTTATGTTTAAGAACATGTTAGCAACAATCATAATCCGAATCATACTATGATCCTCTTAAAACATGGTTGTTGCAATTATGTTTTTTCTCTGCGTGAAGGTGGCCGTGGTCTACTGAAAGATTATGTAGAATACAGAAAAACTGTTGTAGTGAATATATATAAAATATAACTAAAATTCAAACTATCAACGTTTATCAACACTAAAAATTAACGTTATTAAAAGCTACTCATTAAAGCTAAAACAACAATTGTAATTAGAAATTAATGTTACAAAAATATTCCTATACTACTTACGCTAGTTAATTAACGACACTTAATTTAACGTTTACCAACACTGAAAAATTAACGTTACAACAAACCACTCAATTCTAATTTAAAGCAACTAATACAAATTAAAACTAATGTTAGTTAAGTACTAAAAAGAATGCTTTACTACTTACTCTAATTAAATTATTACATGCATCTACTTAGACTAATTATAATTCTAATATGTCCATAGATTTAAGGAAGATATAAAAGAGGGAACTGCTTCCCAAAATAAACAGTCTTGAACAAGATTCAAAGCTGAGTTTAATTAGCTGCCTTTTTTATTTAAAAAGTTCCTGGCACTCTTAAGTGCCGGCTTTCAAATTAAAAAGTAATCTTTTTGCCCGTGGCGTTTTTAAGCGCCGGCAAACATAATTAGGCAGGGCCTACTTGACGTCTACTAGGACAAACACTACACTGTGGTTCAAACCCCAGCTCAGATAGAATGTCTTATTTTTTCGTTATTAGTAAACGTAACAAATGTATTCGTAAAATATACATTTGTTTTTGTATGAATACGAATAAAATATTTCCCCAAAACAAAATTGATGATACCACCCTTAACTGGTATCTCCTACCTTATATGATTTATATCTCAAGTAATTCTTTTTAAAAGAATTATTTTTCTCCGAACCTATGATATATCAAATTAAATGGTTTAAACTTATTCCTGGCAGTCTTGATATTTAAATAAGATTTTTTACCACCAGTTTTTGAATTCAGCTATCTGAATAAATATTAAATATTAAAAGACAATCGAATAAAGCTTTACAGAGATAAAAGTAAATAGAAATACCTAATTTTGTATAGAAAACGGCCGCTGTACTGAACCCCTTAAAGCTTTTGCACTTATTTGTGCTCGTTTCAACAAAAGAAAAAAAACCAATAAATATTTATATGTGCTCATGTATATGTATGTAAATCATTGCTTACATGTGTTCTTCAAAGTAAAACACCTCAAACCAATTAAATAATTAATTCTTCGATTTTAAGAATAATATACAATCCAACCTCGTACAATAAAAATAACAGAAGGAAATAAATCACTGTTCAACAACCTCGTTATTGAATAGTTAAGGCGCCTCTCCAGCAATGAGCATTTTTTCCATTTTGACCCATCAACAGTGCACCATAAAGAGTATCATTAGTGGCGGTGAAGTGAATTCTTTATGATGATCGAAGAGCACCAGCGGAAAAACTGCTGCTCCAGACCCCAATTCGGAGGGCAGAACTATTTACACAAACAGACAGAGCTCCTCACTTTTGCCAGTCATGCCAAGAGCACGAATATGCCGCGCAGGTGGCACCTGTGGTGTTGGAGATATTTTTCAGTTCGAAGATCATTTACAATCAAATATTTAAATAAACGTTTGTTTGTGTTTACGATGCACGATGGACGAGTTGAAGGAATTGATGGATTGCTTCCCACCGCACATCATAAAATCAATAACGCAAGCGTCCTGGGGAAATATTTATGAACAATTTGTAAGCTTATAAATTTTTATTATTTCTCAATTGATTCAGATGAATGTGGAATCACTCACGCACTGAAAGATACTGGTCCATGCTTGATCGCTCTGCGAACTAAAACATTAACCATTATTAACCATTATTATCATTAAGGGAGGGTTGTAGTAGAAATCGACGGAATATTTTTGTTTTTGTTTTTTGCTTTATTTTCATCCTTAGGATCTTGAAAATAAGTAGTCAAAATGATATTTTCCTATCTAATTTATTTTACGAGTTAGCATATTAGAGAAATAGTGCGTCGGCTGAAAAACAGGTATAAATGTTTTTCTAGAAAAAACTTTTTTTCCATGCTGTACACGATTCCGCTTCAACGACTTGACCGATTTCAATGTTTGACGGCTCAAACTAACATCCCTATTCTGGCAACTTGCCAATAGTCAACCAGTATTTTTATTTTTTCTATGTGTTTGTTGTAGTTTTTTTATTTAAAAAAAAAAATTTGAAGCTCAAAAATAATAAATTTTGATAAAAATTGTCAACTCCTTTTCAGATAGTGACAATTTCATTAAAATTTTTTTTTTTTTAGCTTCAAATTTTGTTTTGAAATAAAAAAATTACAACAAACACTGCTTATTTGTTATTAAAAATACTGGTTGATTATTGTCAAGTTGCCAGAATAGGGCTGTAAAGCTTATTCAATTTAGGAGGCCTACGGAAAGCATTTTTTCCAAAAAAAAATTATTATCATTATTTTTTTAACGTTAAAGCAAAATAAGAAAGGAGGAAAAAACAGAGTTTTTTCAAAGGGCTGCCATTTTTTTTTATAAGGGTTTTATTAAAATCGAAAACCTACAAGGCCCCCAAATTTTATCTAGGTTAATAATTTTTTTCGTTTTTTCGTTCCAGATCACTTGACAGGGCTGTAGCGTGTACAGCGCACGCCTTTGATCAGCGAGACCTTCAGCCGCCATTTTGAATTATTTTTCATCAAAAAAATTGTATAATGTTCTTGAAATATGCAATAACAAATGCCACAAAAAAAATTCCTTTCGCTCTAAAAAAATCCTGAAATTACGTTACGTTTCTACTAGAACCTACCCTCCCCTTAAGCTGTTGAAAGTGCCACACGCCAAGCCAAGACATATTCACATGCCATAACAACAGAGTTCAGCTACAGCTTTTTCATACTTTTTTAGCATTAGATCATTTAAGGATCATAACCAAATAATCATTGAAATATCTCAACGATATGTTTTAAGTGATCCAAAAGTATTTAAAGTGAGAAAAACTTCCCACCGTAATAAGGGTTGGGCTCAGGGCAACACAAGACATAGGAACTACACCGAGAAAAAAAAGCAATTGTAAGATTACATAATTCGGCTTGAGTGAAGAGAATTGCATGGAAATTATAAACTTATGCTTACTCACCCAAGTAATTTAATGTTTAATACATTGCTTTGAAAGCACATATTTCGATACCCTCTGGCGATACAAAATTATTTGATTCACATATATACCAATATTGTAGGTCAATAATTTCACAACACTATAATCTATAAATTGTTGACCGCAGCCCAATGGTAGAGTGCGTGGCCCGTAAGCGAAAGATCCGCGGGTCAAACCCCAGCTCGGACAGAATGTTTTTATATTGAATTAATATTTCTGTTCGGCAGCCACCTCTCTGCAGAAAATGGCAAACCTCAGAGAATTAAAATTTCCATGTAAAGTTTTTTGAGAACATAGCCGTTCGGAGTAGGCATAAAACTCGAGAAACATTTTAATAAAACTTACGTGTCGCTCTTATTATGCCTTTTTGCGGAAAAAATTAAATTCATAATTGTTTCGAAATTTGTACCTTAAAAGTTTATAAATATTTCTTTAACAAATTATTTTTTGTAAATAAGACTTTTTTTTTGAAAATTTAAAAAAATTCAGTTATAGCCCTTAGTCTTGCGAATATTTTGAATGTTTTTTTTACTTTTGTGCGCTCTAAAATAGTACAGGAGTTCCGAGTTCCCTCTAAGAAGTGAGCCACAGACCACCTAATAATAATCCGATGAAAATTTGGATATGTCATAATAGATAAAATTTGAGGGAACACGTGTTTTTTTAACCATTTTGCTTAAAATATAGTGGCTCTAAATTCAATTTACCAGCAAAACTGATTTTCCCCATAAAAATCGTATAGGAAAATTAGAAAATGAATTCGCGACCTCTTAGCCCTTACCAATTGAGATGCGCTTCACAGAGGGTGTTTCTAAGGTCAAGTGGAAGTGTTAAAGCCGCGGACATCTGCAAAATAAAAAAATATATATTTTTGGGACACCCTAATCTTCATATTCAATCAAAAAAGCCGTAATTTTAAATTTAAAAATTTTAAGAGAGAAGCGAAAAGCTCTAAATTGTAAGTTGCGTTTAAACTTAGGGCTTTGAGAACTTTGTGAATAAAAACTTCGTTTTAAATTGTAGAAGTGTAAAATTTTGTATGTATCTAAATACATTTATTTATTAAATATTCAGTATTTTTTAGTAGCGATAACGAAAAGAATTGAGAGCTGTGTCTCAATCGCGAAAAAACACGTAATATGAACACGACCTAATAAGGATATCATTTCATATACCCTTGTTTCACAGACACTTTTCAATACGCATTCTTAAATTAAAATTTTTTTCTACGAATTGTATTCGTAATTTTCAGCCACGAATAGAACTCGTAGAATGGACGTAGTTTGGTACACATTTCGTACAAAAACAAATTAATATTGTACGAATACATTTACGAATGATCCTTATACCTAGTTACGAAAAAAAAACCCTTCTGTTCAGCTTGGGTTTGAACCACGGTTCATTAGCCTATGGGCCATGTACTCTTCCAGTAGGCAATCACACATTTCCTTATATTCGGTAATTGTTCGACAAACCAGTCTGAACGATTTCAGTTGTAAATTTTTTAAACTCAACTAAAACTTCGTACCTTCTACGAATAATGAGTACGGTCAACTTACGAATGAATTTTTTATTAAATACTATGAATGTAATGAAAGAAATTACGAAGTTATTCCTACGAGAAATTGACGAATGTTAAGGAATGCTATCTCTTATTAGTCGAAGATCATTCTTCGTAGCGACAGATAGCAAGGGGCATTTTAATAAGGGATATAAACTTTGACGATATGCAAATTTATTTTTGAAAGTCATTGTAAACAAGTAGAAGACAAAGTAAATATTGTACATTTTATAAAAAGCTTAATGTTTTCCCAAAAGTCGGCTCGTTTTTCTATCATAAATATAATTTAATTTGGATTTTTTTTTTTAATTTTTCCTAAACTTAATAAAATGACAAACAATTCTGCAGCCTTTAAATTTAAGAAAGTTGCAGCGCTCTGGGCGAAAGCAAAGCTTGTAATTCAAAAGCGAAAGAAAAAATTAGGAAATTTAATAAAGTAGGCCAATTTTGGATTAGCCACTTATATTTGAAAATATATACCATATCAAGCAAACGATTTTACAGTAGAATTTATTATAGTCAAAAGTTTTTTTTTGTATTAAACGTAAATAAGAAACTCGATTTGAAACAACCGTTTTTTACTTCTTAAAACTCACGTTATTTAGCGGCGCCCAACCAGTTTGAGAATTTTTTGGACTTTTTTCCCCTCACTTGCTTACATTAAACCAGTATTCGGAATCAAGCCTAGCAGGGAGGTTCTGGAATATGTGAAGAAAATGTATGAAACCCAAAACAAATCTAATATACATGTACGTCTTTATTTATTTATTCATACGTTTTGAGTTAAAAAAAAAATACACTTTTTAAATCATTCAGATAATAGGTATGTTTCCGTACTCGATTGTAGGAACTAGCAAGCAGCTAGAACTGATTTATGTTAGAAAACGAAATAAGTAGATTGGTGTCAATCCAGTGTGATAGCCGGTGAAAAAGATCTCCCTTAGCATGCGGGGAACATTTCGAGAATAGCGACAACTCAATTTTGGAATTTTTCAATTAATATGGATTTTGACCTCTTAATTCCAAATCTGGAAAATTTCAGTTCTCTCGAAATTGGTTTAGGAGTTAAAGGCTTCCAAAGTTAAAAAATATCCTCAAAATTTAGTTTGTTTTTTTCAGTTTACAACAAAAAAAGTATTAGTGCGATTCATGTAACTTCGTAAGATTTCGTTAACCGTGTATCGTAATGTCCGTTACTTTTTTGACATGAACGCACTTATAAGAATTTTCGTAATTTTATAAGTAAACACTATTTTGACGGCAATGATACACAAAACAAAACGGAGATTATCAAAGTCAAGTGAAAATCTATTTATGCTATTAATTTGTTTTGTCCATATTTTTTTATTTGCTAGAAACACGCTTGAAAAATTAAAAACACAAAACAGCTGACATTTGCAGTTTGACAGAGTACAAGTTGCGCAGGTTTATTTACATAATAATAATAACGAGAAATATTCAGTGCGTAAAATGTTATGAACTTCGTATCTCGATGTTCATATAAAAAAAGTGACGTTTCGAAAGTTTTTATGAAATACGAGCTTACGAATTGAAACTGAGGAATATTAGGAAATTTTTGTATTCTTATTTTAGAAGTTGAAAACCTTGGGGCTCAATAGAAATTAATGCGATTTTATTTAAGGATAAAGGCCTGACATTATTTAATTTATAAAACTATTAAGAATATTTGCTTTAGCAAAAAATTACTGAAATGTATTACATGAAAAAAAATTAAATAAAATTTTTAAATATTTCGGTCATGATACGAGAAGATTTTTACACAATCTTTAAAATAAATTAGATTTTCTTATGTGTATAAAGAATCAAAATTTTATTTTGATGTCAGTTTTGGAGAATTATTTTCGTTCTTTTGCCATAAAATCCAAACTATATATCGGACAAGGACGGTTCCTGAATCAAAATGATCGCCATAACATCGTCCTTAAAGAAAATACATAAAAACATAAATGAGTAAATAAATTAATACATCAATACACGAATAAAAAAATACATATGCGAAAAAATAAAATATCGGAGACGTGCCCAGCGGTCAGCAATTTCAATGCCTGATAAAATCTGGTGTGAAATAGGATCTCTTTTGCTTTGAAAATTTAGGAATGATATCATTACTGATTTTAGAATTAGCATTTCTATTTAAGCTTTCTGAAAACTTCCCAAAAATTGTTCAATCTGTGGACATTTTGTTTTGTTTCGGTCTCAGACTGGAATATGCCCCTGAGTTTAGAAGCGAAGGCGTAGTGCTGCCGAACGTTTATGAGTGCTTTCAGTTAGCCTAGCCAAATTAAAAAGTACATTTTTGAATTGGCTTCGTGTTCGTACCTGAGCGACGGTTGAGATTAGAAGCGAAGCCGTAATGCCAGCAGGTAACTTTGGGAAATTTTTGAAATCAAAATGAGAAGGCGACGTGTTTTTTTTCATTCCTAAAATGTAAAAATGTGAGCACGTTACGAAAATTGTTTATATTGTGAATAAGTTGTAAATGAGAAAAATATATAAAAAGAAATACTAAACGTTGAAGAAACCTTGAATATCTTTTTAAAAATAAAAAAGTGGTAATAAATTTTAATTAAATGGCAAGTGTAAGCAGCAGGCATTTAAAGCGCCTTATAAAAAAAGAAAGAGACGCTGCTTGGGCAAAAATAAAAAGCAGTAATAAAGTGATGCAAAGTGAGGACGAACGAGACGATGACAATGAGGACGACGAGGAAGAGAAATGTGATTTAGGTGACCACAATTTGTTAATTGAAAACAGACAGATAGAGATAAGGGACCAAATCAAACATTTTAAAATGAGACAAAAAACTGATCTTAAAAAAAATACTCGCACAGTGGTACAAAGAAACAAGACCCACGAAAAAGTGTGCAGAAAATCATTTAAGATAACTAAACAATGAACATTTAGGCGTACCCCGAACTGTAGGTAGTCTTATTAAATTAGAAAATCTAAAATTATTAACGCGAACGGTAGCACCAGGTGCTTACTATCATTTTGGAATAGAAAATAAATTAAAAAAGTAGAGCACTTGCAAGACTATGAAGTGGTTATAGTAGACATTGGGGTAGATGGTTTACCATTATTCATCCACTACTCTTTGGCCTATCATGGGTAAAGTGGTTAATATGAAAAATATTAAAATATTTATAATTGGGGCTATTGTAGGATCTGGAAAACCCAATAATATAGAAAGCTTTTTAAACGATTTTATATATGAAATTAAAAAACTAAAGGCTGATGGACTGGCAGTTCAGGAAAAAACCATTAAACTTTAATCACGTTGCTTTATTGCTGATGCACCTGCTCGGTCTTTCCTCACTGGCATTGTTAAACACACCTCATTCCATGGGTGCAACAAATGTGCACGATTGGGTCAAAGGATTGGTTTTAATACTGTTTTTTGTAACACAGTTGCAGAATTAAGGACAGACGAAACCTTTGAAATGAGATCGGCCATTGATCATCACCAACCTCTTTTCAGAAAAGCGAAGTCACCACTAGAAAGAATAGGAATAAGGATGGTTTCGCAATTCCCATTAGACCCTATGCATCTAATTGATTTAGGTGTTGCTAGAAAAATGCTCAGATGCATAATTGATTGAAAAACTGAAAAAAATTGTCAGGGACAAAAAAAGATGAGATGTATAGGCGGCAATTATCTCTGGTTGGTTATATACCACGTGAATTTTCACGAAAACCAAGAAGTTTTTCTGAGGTTAAAGGCAACCGAATTTAGACTGTTCATAATTTATACAAGAGTTGTTATTTTGAAGGATATTGTTGATGATAATTTGTATTATCACTTTTTACTAATTTTTTGCGCATACAGACTTATTTCATGTCCAAAAAGTTATAAATCCAATTTAAATATTGCTAATCAAATGTTTTCAGACTTTGTTAAGTTTTTTCCAAACTGTTATAGAGAAAAAAGTGAAGCCTACAATGCACACAATTTATTGCACTTAATAGACTGTATTAATTCTTTTGGTGATATCAACTCATTTTCATCACATCCTTTTAAAAACGCTCTCCAAGATATAAAAAAAAATTATCAGAAGTGCAACAAATATTTCGAAGCAACTCTATAACATTAATATCAATGACGATATCATGAGTCTTTCAAAGTTCTGAAAATCTTCAAATTCTTAGATGAAAGTAGAGTTTTAGGTAAAGAGTATAATAACCTCAATAGCTTTTTTGAATTGCCTATACGCTCAACCGATATTGGCGTATATATTTGCGATAGCAATGAAGATGAGGACCATACTTTTCTTTTGAGTGAAATAACATGCAAATTTATGAGAATACCATACAACGATAACTTTTTTTTAATACCAATTTTACACCAAATGAATTGACAAGTAATACAAGACTTAGTTTTTATTGTAAGCATTAAAAAATATTACATATAGAAAATACACGAAACAATATACGAGATGGCCCTTCAACAAAAACTTTACCTTTCAAACACAGCTGATGACATCGAAGTCGACGAAATTAGTGGGGAAAAAGGTAAGAAAAAAGACAAACATGAACACAGCTAAACGGACACAAAGGCGGAAAGACGGACGTACAATCACACGGATAAGCAGACATCATGGCAGAATTATCAAGCTAGCATTGACAGTTGTTATAGAAAACATTTATTGTCAAAAAATATACTCAAAAAGAGAGAGCTTTCAGTTGGCCATTATCAATAAGTGAAAAATAACCAATGTTTCAAATGTTGATGTGGCTTAGATTAAGCCTGCAGCACTTTATTTGCTTTATAATGTTAGTTTTCGACACTTGTTTTAATTATCGCTTTGTTTTACTTGCTGCTGTATTTGACAGGCTATATATTCTTTTGAAAGAGAAAATATGCAGTTGTCAATGCTGGCTACCTTATTTTACATAATTTTATATGCTTTTCTTATGAAGGGGAATTTGGTGAAAATGTCAATTGTCAATTGCAAAAAATTCTAAAAAGGCTGGACCGAATTGAAAAAATGCAAGCGCAAATCGTGGACATGTGCGCAAAACAAACCACTCTATTCCCAGCAAAAAAAGTGCTTCCAAAAGAAGCTAAAGAGGAAAGCAAAGTCTTGAATTCCATCCCTTCCACTTTCATACCCAGAAGGCATTCTTTTAACATATACATGTCATTGGAAGGAATGCTTTCCTTAGTTTTCTCTAGAAGTGCTTCTAGGACTTGTTCAATGGAAGCTTTCTTTGAGCCCTTCAATCAAAGGATTCTAGTAGGTGTTTTCCAGGAGAACTTTCAGAAGGCATTCGACAAAAAGGCTTTTTGTGGTTTGAGGGTTAAAAAATCCCTTGGAAAATATCCCTTTTCCCGACATTCTAGCAATTTTGGTGTTGGAAATGAATAATGTTTGGGTTTTGTTGGGGGATTTAAAAAAATTTCAAGGTAAAATAGTCTTTTTTCTGAACTTCAAATAATGGAATGTCTTCCAGAAGTAGTTTATAAAAATGCCTCTTGAAATAACTGCTTTATAAGGCTAAGAAAAAGCAGAGTTTGATCAATAGAATGTCTTCTGGAAGCAGTGCCCCTAAGAATGCATGTCACATTTGCATCAAAAATTTTGCTGGGATTGCAGTTGTTTTTTAGAAGGGAAAGTATTCCATCTGTGAAGCCCAGTTTCTTTCCATTCTCTAATAAAGACAATTTCGAAAAATTCGAAAAGAACCTGGAAGAAAATAACAATGGAATCGTAAGTTCAATATCAGATATTCGATTTAATTTTGTTATTAAAGAATATTTCCTTATAGCAATCAATCGTAAATAGCATTTCGGGAAGATCGCAAATAAATAAAAAACTTCACTGCTTTTTTACTGAAGATTTAATAATGTCAATGAATTACGATGGAACGCAGGGAATACAAAAGTATACAAAAGTATACAAAACATCAATAAAGTTTTATTTGGTAAGTAACGAAACTAGCCTCACACAATATTTTAAACTTGTGAGGCGTTTTTTTCTGTGTAGTCTTATATATCAATACTTTTATATAAAATGTGTTTTCCAGAATCTATTCCCGCCCAGGAGGACGACTACTCAATGGACGTCTATGCCAAACAAATAAGAGCTGCATTCAAATCTGTAAAAAATCGCATTCATAAGGCCGAATCTGAAAGAAAAAAGAAAGTTTCCATAAACAACAATTAATTTGTTCACTGTTTTCTTTCCTTTTTTTAATTAATATTCTAAACATTAAAACTATTCATTTTATTAATTTTCTGTTTTATGAGAAAAAAAAATTGAGAAAAACCACAACGTGTTCCATAATTTCTTAAAATTTGTTTATATATAATTATATATACTAATAAAACTACTAAATTCAACATATCGTCACTGTCGTTCTTTTTATTTGTTTTCATAACAGATGACCTGAAGAAGAGAACCTTCGAAACGTTGGGAAGATCAAACAATTGGTTTAAGGCCAGCAACCGAACATATTTTTAAAAATCTAAATTTAAAAACATCGATAAATTACTTCAGAAAGCCGTTTGAAAGTTGATCAAGCCAAAAACTTTGGACATGTTTTTCTCAAAACTGAATTTTTTAAATGGCGTGCATCATAACTCAAACAAATTTTAACCAATTAATTTGAAATTTTGCACACACTACAATATTTTAGTGTGATATGATTTTTGAAATATAAATTCTTATTAAAAACATTATGTTGTCAAAAACTTTACGATTTTCTTTGTTTTAACGCCATTTTCGAAAATCGGCCATGGCATATTCAAGAAAATGTAACGTAGATATAAAAAAAAATATATTTTGCTTTTTTTATATGAATAACGTCGGCGATAGAATGCACGCCAATTCTGAGATCTGTCCTTACACTCTACACTATCTTTAAATATAAAATATTTCTGTACATGGCTTTGTCACTGAACTGCTCCTAAACGGCTGGACCGATTTTGATGAAATTTGGTGTGGTGTGTTGTGGTGTGATTTGTGCATCCATGAGTATGCACTACCTGACAGAAAGCCTGAGTTTTTAGCGTTCTCTCAAGCCTGATTTTTGGAGGAATATTCTTAGGGATATTCAGGCCTGATTGTTCGCTATACGATAGCAGGTGTTACGTAAGTATGACATCTTAATGGAAAAGGAAATCAAGAGGTGTGTTGAATACTCAGGCCTTACCGTTACCCCTCAGGCTTGAGAGAATTTATTGTTTCAGACCTATTTTAACCGCTGGGTGTTTCTATATACAGCTGCGAGCATTGAAATAGTAGTGGGGACAAATATTTTATACTTTTGCAGACTATGAAAAATCTTAAATAATTTTGCCAACAAAGTAAAGCTTACTATTCTAACTATGTCTATATTAAAAAATATTGAATTCGCATATTCACAGTTTAGGATTTTTATATAAAAATTTGTTTTACATGAAAATTGCATGAAGCAGTAAAATAGTAGTATATGAAAAATATTAATACAATATTTAGAGATCAATGATGAATTTCGTAAAGTTATTTCTATACGTTTAGTTTATTGTAGTATTAGTACTTAATTGCATTGCCTTTATTTTTAATTTCGGGTGAGCACCGCCTCCCCATGGAATCCACAAGTGTCTAGCATCTCTTCAGGGGTATAGCTTGCCATCCGAGCTGAACCACTTGCCAAAGTTCATAGTTATTTTTTGGCTTAGCCTCATATACAGCTTTCTTAATATTAGCCCAAAGATTTTCAATGGGATTAAGGTCAGGACTCTGAGCTGGCCAGACCATAACCTCAATTCAATTGAGCCGAAACCATTCCTCAGCAAGTCTACTGGTGTGTTTCGGGTCATTATCCTGCTGGAATATTCATTTTAGAGGAATGTCCTCTTCAGCAAATGGTAACATTATATTTTGCAGTATTTTGACGTACGCTTGCTGATCCATTATGCTTTCAATCCTGTGAATCGGACCAATACCTCTGTAGGAAAAACAGCCCCACACAATTATACTAGATCCACCATGCTTTAAGGTTTTTGTGGTGAACCGAGGTTCGTATTCCGTATTAGGTGGGCGTCTTACATACTCACGAGACCCTTTGCCGCCATATAGCACAATTTTAGATTCGTCTGTCCAGAGTATGTTCCTCCACTTTTCTATAGACTATGTCAGATGCTCTTAAGCAAACAGAAGACGTCGTGCTATGTGGTTTTTCTTTAAAATAGGAACCTTACGAGGACTGCGGGCAAATAAATGATGTGGCCGTAGCCTTCTCCGTACCGTATGAACACCACAGGGCAAGATCAGCTCATTTCGGATCTCCACAGTCGACATTGTTGGTCGAATTTTTGCGCACCTAACGAGTTTTCTTACCGTAACCTCCGATAGAATTTGTTTTCCACCCCTTTTTTCATCCTTATTTTTGAACAATATTGCGTTGGGGATCATTGTAAAGGAGCAGCCGATTAGTGTCTCTACTAGTTCTGCACTGCAATGTTTTCCGCGTTCCACTTAAGAAAACAGAATCAAGTAATTTTATTTTTCGCTGCTTAGTTTGTATGAAAAAACAATAAAACTTACTTTTTGTGTATTACAAATAAATATTTTGATGTTAAGACAAAATCTTAACGCGATTTTCTTGTTCGCTACTATTTTATTGCTCGCTTAGAAAAACTGATAATTCAATTTAAGCTGCTCTACAAAGTAACAGTAAACTTTTGACAGCTTTAAATTGCGAACAACAGGGATGCAACATATAAGTTAACATAATTTTAGTACTGGTCGGCATCGATATCTGATAGGGTATAAAATATATAGCGTAACTTGCTTTTCGATTACGCACTACTATTTCAGTGCTCGGCACTGTGCATATGGTTTTTTCGTCATAAATCCCAAGCCATACATCATACAAAGATGATTTGCACACCAAAATGTTTGTAATTACTCTACCTACAAGACTGCGGATTATAATTAACATGTTTAATTGCGAGGTTTTTCACTGGAAATTTTCCAAAGGAAACTAGTTTGTAAAATATTTTTGTCCAAGAAACTGCAAAAAACTAAATCGAAACACCTCCTTTAAAAAAACGAAAAAAAAACGGTTTTTCCAATTTGTCCCACAATAGAGTGCAACTATTTATGGAGGTGAAAGGTAATGTCGAGTTGAACAAAAAATCGTATAGGAGGAGGGTCTATTTTTACATCCTTAGGAGCTACAGGATTAATTAGTATTTCATAACTTTGATTCACATTATTGTTTTTAACAGAATAACTAACACACGGAAAACTTTAAGAGCTCATTTGGCATGAATTGACCTTTTTAACGGTGTATTACGAACCCACCCGACTTATCCATTACGGAGCTGTGCTCGTGTGAAGATAAAATCAATCAGTTGAAACTACTAAGTTTTAAGTTTGAGCTCAATTTTCTCAGAATTTCACGTGCTTGCTTCAATGTCGAACAGATAGAAGCAATCTTATTCATTCTTTGTTGATGCGCTGGTCGCTTAGTAAGAATTAGCGACCCATTTTTACCTGTAGTAGTGTTAGTCCCAGCTTCATAATTGCAAAAAATAAACAATTTTAAGGTGACAACCCTTTTGTCAAATAAATTTTGGAATTTGTAAATTCTGACAATGGATTTGGCATCAGCGACCCATTTTTACCAAGTGTTTGCCCCAGCTTCGAAATCGCAAAAATAAAGGTGGCAGCCCTATATTAAATAAATGTTGGAAAGATGGCGCATAGAGTTGCCACCTAGATTTTTTTATACTTTTTTGAATACTTTTAACTTTAAAATTCTGACAACGGATTTGATTTCGAATATAATGTAGCAGTTTTAAAATTTAAGACGGAAGTTAGGGTTGCCTCTTAAATTTTTACCACAGTATTGCGACCTAATAATTTGTATTTTTTAGATTTTTAAATATCGTTTATCAGTTTGAGGTGTTCGCTGATTTCGAATCTGAAGTCATAATTTTAAAATTCAATATGGTGGATGGGGATACGACTTTGATTTTTTTATTTTTACGAATTCTTGGCTGGCGTAAAGTAAAAGGTAAAAATGGGTCGCTGAATCCGGGTCCGTTGTCAGAATATCAAAGTTATAAAATTTTAAAATAATAGGGCTGCCACCTAATATGTATCTGTAAGAACTTTAAGCATCATTTAACAGTGTTAAGAAGTCGCTGATTTCGAATATAAAGTTTTAAAATTCATGATGGTAGATGGGTTGCCATCTTATTTTTTTATGTTTACTTTTTTTTACTTTAAGAGAACTGTCATATTTTCTGTTAAGTAAAAAAAAAAAATAATAAAACTTGGACAAACCTGTGTTAGAGAATATTTTCATCATAATTATGTAAATTTGTATTATAAGGCAAATTATGTCTTACATATCGTTGGCAAAGTCCCTATGCTGCTCTAAATTTTGGACTAAAAAACTTTTGTTCTTTTGTTGCGCGTTTTTTGTTGGCGTCCATTTCCGTAAAAACATTTTCCATACTTAAATTAGGAACTGACAGTATAACTTTATTAATAATTAGTATTTACCTTGTTTTTAATGCTTTTTTTATTTTTAAGCGATGATTTAAAATTTATGCACCTACAATTTTGTGTTGCTAAAAACTGTATAATTTCAGCAATTTTTAGCAATAAACCAATTTCAAAGTCAGCTGTTTTTTCTATCCGGTTCATTTTGTTCATGGCTTAATTTTAGCGACGAAAAATAGGAGATGATTTGTGAGTCAGAATCGCAAATGTCGCCAAAATTTGCTAAAAATGATTTAGCACTTTTTAGCGATCGAGATTTAGCATATCCTGGAATCCGCCTACTGATCTGATATGATCTGCCTGCTTCCACTCTGCACACTTCGAACAGATTTATATGAAATAGTATGAAGCGAGTTTTCTCGCACTAGGACAAGTAGGCACACCTGCCTGCCTGATTCAGAGTTTACTCTGTCCGCAGACTTAGTGTTTAGGAAAATAAGTATACCTTACTACTTTATCCATACAATCGGATAAAAATCAATTCGAGCTAAAAAACTATTTAGTTACGAAGGCAGCATGCAGAAAGAAGACAAAAAATGCAAAGAAAATAACGGAGTGATGCTTTTTTATTGCTTCTTTTTTCATATTCGAAGTGTGCGAGAAAGTAGTAATATGAACCTTTGTGCTCAGATTCAGCATACATCCAGTACCTAGCAGTAGATTACTGCATGCACTTTCGTTTCCGTACACAAAAGTAGTGCTTCAGAAGTGATGCATGAAATAAAGAGCTGCACAGGCACTATACAAATGACTTGCAAGCCATAAGCTCTGCTTTCAAATATTTCCGGTTTTCTACTCTCTCATTTCAAAATAAGCACTGCAGCTTATTTTATAGAATTTGCTAGAGAAAAAAAAAATCCGTAGAAATCCGTAGAAATTTTTTTTGTCGAAAAAATATTATAAGACCACCAGCGAGTTAATATATTAGGTTAAAAGGGTGTGTTTTTCTGTTTGTATAAAAATTTTTTAAAATTTCTCAGATTTTTCCTCCTGGAAATAAAGGAATATTAACACAAAAGAATACAACCACTACCTCCTGTAGTGTTTGTGTTAAGAATTTTCAAAGAGATTTTTACCAAAGAACCATTAGATTCTTAATAAGGTATCATTTTTTATAACAAAACACTACCTTATTATAGCAAAACATAACCTTAACTTTTGACATAGAATTACATCTTACAGAGCGTTTTAATGGGAGTCATATACACAAATTTTTAAGTGGAAACGTTTTTTGTTGACACTTTGGGGTATATATACAGCATTTAGGATTCATCGTGAAAAGATAAAATATATGCCAAAATATCAGTTATGGGGCGAATGAAACGAATTCTAACTTTGTATTTTTTCATAAAGTCACAAAATAGAAAAAATTCCCATTTTTCCCATGATAAAAATTGATACATTAAATGTTAGTTGTTGTTTTATTTGTGACCTTACTTTGTGCCGAACGAAATATCGTGCCATAGTTTTGTCCAACGTAAATTGTACACAAATAAAAGCATATGGTAGGCTTCGTTTTTGACGTTTATTAATGTTTTTGTTTATCAGCAAGACGTTACTAGTTTAATATTAGTATCATAGTAAAAAAGAAAAAAATACTGAACAAGTGCAAAATGACCACAATAAAATAAGTTAAAAATAAACAAATTGCTTTTTTTACTTTTCAATAAGCGACATTTATTTTAAGAGCATATGTCAAAAACTGTACACCCCATGCATCATGCGTGCCAAATGTAGGTAACAACACTGATTAAAAGAGAGTAAAACCCAGAGTAAAAGTTTATATTTACAAACAAAATATATGGGCATTTCCAGCGAAAGGTCCACCCTGCCCGAAAAATTAAAAGTAAACCAACAGTTTTTTCTTACTTGTATTATGAAAGAGAAATATTTAAAATTAATTAAATAATTGAGTTCCTAGCTTTATTTAGTTCAGATAGCGAGTTATCGGGCTACAAAGTACATGTTCATGTTTTGTTCATTTTTTTTTATTTCTAAGAGCATTTTCTCTTTACAATTTACATTTCTAGGAGAATTTGTGCAATTGAACTCTTATCAAAAAACTCTTCCTAAAACAACAACTAAACGTAAAAAAAATGCAAAAGAGAAAACATATATCAATTAACGTTAAAATTTTGATTTGCTTTTAATGACATTCTAAAATAACGTCACGTCAGAAAAAAATTATTTATTCTCAGTACCTCCACGCTTATGATCGTAAGTGCGTGAATTTTTGCATTTTAACAAAGGTTAATGAAGTAAACTTATATAAATAAAATACTCGGTTGCTAAACAAATAGTTAATTTTATATTAAATTTCAAAAGTGTGTAACGTCACGCCATATTGTGAGTAAATTGCTTGCACGGTATTTTGTATATTTTAAACTTAAATTCAATTATTCTCTTATGGTTTATGCAGATGGAATCTTCAACTGAAAGTAAAAATTACGCAAAGCGCTATAGGCAAAAATTAAAATCAGATTCACTTAGGCTGGAGATAAGCCGTGAAAGGGCAAGAGAAAGAGCAGCGAGATATAGAAAAAAGTTGGTGCAATCAAAGGAGAATAAAATGGACAAAGTAAAGGAAAGAATGGACAAAGTAAAGGAACAAAACCGTAAAAGGCAACAACAATTTCGTTTGAAAAAGAATAATGAAGCTAAAAATAAGGTCAGTCCGCCAGTTAATCAGCCCTACAAATGCAAACAAACTTTAGGAAAAGCAGTATGTAAAGCCAAAAGAGCTTTGCCGGTCGACCCGGAGAAAAGGGCACATATCGTTGACATCCTTTATGGAAAATATGGTACATCATCTTCGAAACAACAGAGTGAATCGGCAACAACAGATAAAAAGCAATTTATTAAGGACTTTTATTTGCGAGATGATATAAGTATCCAAGCTCCAGGTAAAAAGGATACATTAATCGTCAATGGGGAAATAGTGCCCAAGCGTTTTATGTTACTGACTGTTTCTGAGTCGTATGAATTATACAAAACGGAGAGAAGCATTGACTATGTTGGAAAGTCGGTATTTTATGAATTGCGACCAAAATACGTACAACTATCATGCAAGATACCACATAATATGTGCGTGTGTCAGTATCACGCGATTTAGTGCCCCTAAAATATTTTTCATTAATGGATAAAAGCATGGAATGGAAACATTGGCGCAAAGTGGAAGATCGGATTGCGTTGACGCACACCGAAGGTTCTCTATCTGATCTCTTGTACGAATTAGATGCACAGTTGCCCTTTTTTAAACGCCACTTTTTTGTTAAAAGGTCCCAACAATATTATTTTGAAATGAAAAAAAGAAATATTATGGCAGAAGATTTGGTCCTGCAAATTGATTTCGCAGAGAATTACAGGTTAATTTTTCAAAATGAGGTGCAGAGCGCACACTTCACCTACCGGCAAGTGACCATTTTTACTTGCGTCGCTTGGCTGATTGGCGGAGTAAAATCCTATGCGATAATCAGTGACAAACTCACCCACAACAAGTTCGATGTTTGCTGCTTTTTGACAAAACTTGTGAAGATGATTAAAAAAGCGCATGGGCAATTTCAAAGTATTTATGTTTTTTCCGATGGATGCAGCTTCCAATTTAAAAATAAGTTCATTGCTCGAAGTTTACCTGATTTTGTTTCTGAATTTGGTTGCAAGGTTTTTGAGTGGAATTATTTTGCCACTTCTCACGGCAAAGGTGCGGTTGATGGGGTAGGAGCAACCATAAAACGAAAAGTTTGGCAGATGACAAAAACCAAAAATTTAATTTTAGAAAATGCGTTTTCATTTTATGAATGTGCTCGAAGTAACATTATTGGAGTCAATTTAATATACATTTCCTCAGAGGAAGTAGACAAGTTTTCTACTTTGTTAACTGAAAAGTGGAAGGAGTTGCCGCAAATACGTGGTATACATCAAATTCATTTTTTGTCAAGCAGCGAAGACATGCAAATAAAAGTAGCTCGAACTGCATTTTCAAGTAGAACTATAATATAAAACATTTATATAATTTTTTATAACTATCTACTTTCTAATATTGTTCAAATGTCTTTTCAACAAGGGAAATATATCTTACGAGTTCAAATATACATATAATAGCTAAAAGTGATGTTTTATTTGCGTTAAGTTATTATTTAATAACAATCTTAACTGAAAACTTACTAGCGGAAATTTTAGTAACGTAACGTCAGGTAACGTCACGTCAGATACTAAGGTTAAATATAGAAAAAACGAGAAAACATTTTTAAATTTTATAACTTGGAAAATAAACGTGTACTGATTTAAATTCATCTAAAAAAAGTTTCATACAAAAATTATTGCAAAATTCGCAGAGTTTTTCAATTTTGTCATCGAAGTCAAAAATCCACTTCTCTTTTTTGTAACGTAACGTCAGAGCATATTTTTGCTTTTTTAGTTAAATCCTCAGGGTCAATTGTTCTCGTTTTCTTTAATGAATAAAGTGCTACTTAAACACTACGCAAATATAAAAAAAACTTTTCAAAAATATGACTCTTTCATATTTTTTGTTTACATTTTTTCGTACAAATGTAACATCACGTCAAAATGGAAATGCCCATATGCAGACATAAGTGATGATCAATTCTGAGCAAAAAATGGATATCTGCATACTTCCAAAAATTGGCAATAAAGTAAATTCCATATCGATTTTTACGATATTTTGAGTTAAGTCATTGTTCTTTGAGACCACAGATATATGTAAAATGAACATATGTATATAAAAAGCAAATACTGTCTGTCTGTCTGTGTGAAGCCTATAGACTCCAAAACTACTGCACCGATTGATCTGAAATTTGGACAGTAGATTTGTTTTAGATAGGAGATGGTTTAAGAAGAAAAATGTTTTGCCACACCCCTTTTACCGCCCCCAAATTAATTAAAATGCTATATTTCATACGGTATGGGTCGTATAAGGCTAAAATTTAGTAATTTAGTTTGTATGGTTACTGTCGACAACTGTTCTAAAAATGAGTTTCCACACCCCTTTTTACGGCCCACAAATCAATAAAACTGCTATACTTCGTACGTTTTTTATCGTATTAGGCTTAGATTAGCTAATTTAGTTTGTATGGTTATTGTCGGTAATTGTACTCAAAATTTGTGTCCACGCCCTCTTCTACCGCCCACAAACCAATAAAAATGTTCTATTTAATACGGTTTTGTTCGTATAAAACTTAAATTTGGTGATTTGGTTTGTACGGTTACATTCACCAACTGTACGAAAAAATTGTTTCCACGCCCCCTTTTTTGTTTAATGCACTTGTGCAAACTTTAAGCCGTGTGCGCACAAGTTTGCTCTTGCATTTGATCTTGCTTAAATTTTTCACGAATTTTTTTAGCATCAATTACAACAGTTTGAGCTCTTGGGGTAGTCTTTTTAAAATATGACCCACTCTAGTATAGCTACAGAGCCAGTATATATTATTACTATGCAGGTTTTCGCATGCGTTACTAAGAATGCGTTGTTCTTTGAAAATCTATTTATTTTTGAAATACCATAATAAATTCGAATTATTTCTGTTATCCATTATATTTATTCCATATTGAAAATATATGTGTAAACTAAAATTGTAATTTTAAATTACTTTTAAAATATACATATTAGGGCGGGTCGATTTAAAAATCGCCCATTGCTCAGTGAAAATCGTATTCTAGGGATCAAAATAAGAAACTTTGCCCGAGGAACTATACCTCTAAAACGAATTCTAATGCTCCAACTTTTGACTTTTGTCCCGTGACCGACCGTGAGGCCCGCCATCTTGCGAACTTGGTGACCAGCAATGATGAAGTCACTCCTGAAAATTTTAAACATCAGTGCTAGTCAGTGGATAGCTCGGCGAAGCATTACGAAATTGGGCGTTTATGCAGAAGAGAACAAAAAAAAAACCAGTGCTGACCAAAAGACATGTGCGGTTAAGGCAGGATTTTGCTGCAGCGCACGAACACTCGATAGTCGCAGGTTGGGATATGGTGAGTCTTTTAACTTACATTGTGAAACAATATTTTTTATTCGTTGTTCTTTTGAATTTTAGGTTATTTGGTCTGATGAGACTAAAATCAACCGTTTCCAATCAGATGGTCGTGCGTGGTATTGGCAAAGGACCCAAATACAACCCAATCACATCATGCAAAGCAAACAATGAAACATGGTGGTTGGTTAATAATAGTTTGGGATTATGAGTAAGGAACAGTACCTGTCCATCCTGCAACAAAATCTACCAGGAGTAGTGGAAAATATGGGTCTTACTGCTGAAAATTATAATTAATGATCCAAAGCACACTGCACATGTTGTCAATAACTGGATACAAAAACAGAATTTTGCGAATCTGAAATGGCCTCCGCAATCTTTGGACATTAATCCAATCGAGAATTTGTGGCGTTACGTAAATACTCCGCTCAAAGGAGTAAATGAGCTGTGGCAGCGAACGAAGGATGTTTGGGAGGCTATACCACCAGAATTTGTGAGGATTTGTATACATCCAGTATGCCCCATCGTATTCAGGAATTAAAAAAATCAAAAGGATACTGGACATGTTATTAATAATATTTTTTGTCACGAAAATCGTTAAAAAAACATTAAATAAGAAATGAGTTCAGAACTGTAACATTTGCCATTTTTTACGTTTTTTTCTGCTAGTTTTGTCGTTGTAAGATTAACCGGTTTAGGAGCAAGAGTACAAGTGCACCAATAACATTATAAAATAAAAATAAGTAATTAGTTTTAGTTTAGAGAAGATAACGGTTGCTGAAATGAGAAGTGTTACATCATGTTACAGTTTTACTCCTCAGTGTTCATATATATATATATAAATTATATAGGTTGAAATCATTTTTAGTTTCATAATAAGGTAACATTTTTCGTTCTAGAAATCTCGTTCGCATTATTCCATCTCGCATGGCTGCCAAATGAACTTGACGAGATGACGCTGTTACTTCCTTTACACATCTCTCTACAGCTTGTGTATGACGAGGAAGATTAAATATATCGTTATGAATAACATTAGTATTATTGTCTTCTAAAAACTGCTACAGCTCATGGTCAGGTATTTTCATTGTTAAAGGTGGCTCAGTTATAGAATATAAGCTTCAAATCGATCATATTCACATAATCTTTGACTTAAAATAAAGTTGAGGAATGACAAATTATCTTATATCGGTCTGAGACAAAGTTCTTGCTTTCAAAATCCTAGATAAAGCCAATTTTCTGATATTTTTGTTTTCGTCGCACAACATAGCAATAATTATATTTTCGGGATGCACAAAGTAAGCATTATTTTCAATAACTTTGTTAGAGATGTTTTGGTGCATCTTTGATTGTGGGCTTGCATTGAATTTCGAACCACATCAGAACGTATACTCGCATAATAAAATGCACAAGTACTCGAAGGTCAAAACTTGGTTTTAGAGTAGAGACATACATCCTTAAGATGTGATTTTCCAAAGTCAGCCATCGGGAATGAACTAACTTTCCAGGGCTTCTGGGAGCTAGTTTAAGTGAACAGTTATCTGTTTTGACACCATTCCAGATGTCTAAGAGGTATTTTGGGTCGCAACTTAT
Source organism: Dichetophora obliterata (assembly GCA_963920525.1). Classification (NCBI taxonomy): domain Eukaryota; kingdom Metazoa; phylum Arthropoda; class Insecta; order Diptera; family Sciomyzidae; genus Dichetophora; species Dichetophora obliterata. The sequence goes on from OY986436.1 coordinate 90,784,972, forward strand.
ATCATTAGTGGTAACCACTGGCATGCTCGTACATTCTACAGCATAAAAGCTAACAACAGAAACATGTTGCAGTTGCTTAAGTTTTTCCGATCGGACCAGCGAATTCTTCTGGTTCAGTTTTTTAAATAAGTGTAATAACGGTAATTCGTTAAAGTGTAACAAGCAAATTATCCATTGTAACGGCCGTTGCAGTTTACGCTCTATTGTTCAAATAATACCAGCATTTTTTCCGGTATTTGCAGCGCATCCATCGCAGCCTACGCAGAACATATTTAAAATGTCAACATTATTATGTTATATACTCCCATAAAGCATCACCTACAATTTCTGCAGCAGTGGATTCCGTTGTGATATGTCCCAAGTAAATGCTTCCGGGTTCTATGCTCTTCAACCTTTTTATTAACTGACCTTTTTGACCATCGTTTTCTTTGACTAAGTGTCATCTTTTCTGCAGTCGAAGTATAAAGCTTTTAATTGCATATTTGAAAATTGTTTTTTTTTTAAATTTCCTTCGTACTCTTTTCCTTTCGCGTTAAACTTTATTTTTATAAAAAAAAAGCCCATTTTCCTCGGGTATGTTCCTGACCTATGTCATATATAATGGCAGAGGCCAAAGCAGCGGCAGACGTTATCCCAATGCCATATCTGTCGCAAAAACTGGCAAATGTTGGGCACTTTATTCTAATTTGACCTTTCATAGGCGTTCTCTTTGGTACCCAATCTGTATATAGTAACGTATTGTCCAGCTGCTGGTCCACTCAAATGACCAGCATACGTGACTTTTTAACGTTTTGTCAGTTGGCCGTTTTTCAGCGCATCGTTCCCACGCAAGCGTCAAATGCGTAGTTGACACTTTTCGTGAGAACAATGCAGCTGCAGTATTTAATAAGAACATTATTTATTTATTTATTTATTTATTTATTTATAAACTATCGACAAAAATGTTTAACAGTCTATTTATTGCATCTTAAATTACACTAAAACAATAATTATAATGGAAATATTATAAGAATATAAAATTAAGGATTTATACAATACTCAATACAGTTTGGTTAAATGCCTCTCCATTTTGAGTGAAATCTATACGAGCACTTACACTGTTATAGACAGTGCACATGTTAAAAATCGGATCACTCCGGCCATAGTTAGTTCTATGGTGCGGAACGTAAAAAAAATCTCTTTGCCTAAAGTGTCTTTCCGGAGCATAAATATTGAGACGGGCGAGGATTGGCGCACAGTTAATATTATTCATTAAAAGATCACGAACAAAAGTTATAAGAAAATATTTTCTTCTAGAACTCAATGATTTAAGCCCAATAAGTGCACATCGGGAGCTATACTCTGGCATAAAATTCCAATTTAGTTTTTTCACAACAAAACGAGTAAAACGTTTTTGGACTTTTTCCAATCTTGTACTATGCGACTCATAAAATGGGTCCCATATTACACACCCATACTCAAGTATTGATCTTATAATGGAAATGAAAAGAGTCTTTAAGGTATACGGGTCAGCAAACTCTCTAGTGTTGCGTCTAACGAATCCCATCATAGCATTAGCCCTACTAATTATGTTGTCATAATGACCTGAAAATGACATCTTTTTATCACAGAGTACACCTAGATCAGATTTAGAATCTACTCTAATCAAGGCGTTGCATAAAATTGAGTAATCAAAAAACATTGGAGACCTTATCATATAAAATGACATTATGTTGCATTTGGACAAATTTAAATTTAGTTTATTTAGCATACACCATGAGTGCAGACTATTTAAATCACTTTGTAAACTCCATTGATCACTGAGAGAGCTTACAGATTTAAAAATCTTAACATCATCAGCATACATAAGGCATTCTGAGTACTGTATAAAATTAGGAAGATCATTGATGAAAAGAATAAATAACAATGGCCCAAGGTGGCTACCCTGTGGCACACCTGAATGATTAATTATTGCTTTTGAGATCGTCTTTCCAATGCATACATTTTGGCTACGACCTAAAAGGTACTCACTAAGCCAAGACAAGAGTGAAGAATGAAAACCCATTAGACTGAGCTTATTAATTAGAATAGAGTGCTGAACTCTATCAAATGCTTTAGCGAAATCTGTGAAAATAACGTCTATTTGTTTACCATTCTCCAATTCATTTTTTATTAAGTGAGTGAATAGAACCAGGTTTGTAGAGGTTGATTTTCCAGAGACAAAACCATGCTGGCTTTCAGATATCGAATTTTTAATGCCTTGATAGATCTGCTTTTTCACCAAGGCTTCAAACAATTTTGGAATTGATGGTAACTTAGATATTGGTCTATAGTTTCCAATGTCTTGTCTTGATCCAGATTTATGAATAGGGACTATAATTGAAACCTTCCAAATATCCAAAAATATACCTTTCTCAAGGGACAAATTAAAAATTAGTGAAAGAGGCTGAGCAAGTGCAGCAGCACATTTTTTAAGGACTATTGGTGGGATATTATCGGGGCCAGCGCCCTTATTAATATCGAGTGACAACAACTCGTTAAAAACATCTTCTACCGAAAGAACTAAACTGCCCAAATCAGTGATTCGCTCTCCATTATATAGCGACCGATCTTGATGTATAGGAACATTATCTAAAACAAAATTTGATTGGAAGTAGTCAGCAAACATATTACATGCATCCTCAATATTGTTTGATATTTTATCTTTAAAATACATATTTTTAGGAAGACCCTTAGTATTTCTCTTTTAGAAATAGAAGAAGAATTTCTTAGTATTTATTAAAAAATTTCCAGAAAGCTCTAGGATTGCATTTAATATCCGATTCCAACGCCCGGACATTACTTCTATAAAGGGAGATCTTCAGAGTTTCATACTGTTTACGAGCCACAAGATAGTTTTCACGAAAAGACATGTTCAATTTACTCTTTTTGTATAATTTATTCATACGGTTTTTTAATTTGAAGAGATCTCTACTAAACCATTCCGGCTTGGTGTTCTTCTTAATTTTCCTTATAGGAACAAAAGTCACAAATGCTTCGTTAATAATATTAATGAAAAATTCATAATTAAATAAAAGATTTTCCCCAAAAACTGTACGCCAATCGACACTAGATAAGAAGTTAGACATGCCAACATAGTCTGCCTTATTAAAAGCAAATACAAAAGTATCCTCTTCTAGAGCAGGTATACTTAAGGTTGCCGTATCCAACTGAATTAAAAGCGCCTTATGATGCAAAGAGTTATTTGACAAAAGGAAATCAGCTTCGTTACAATTTGCATTAAGATCACGATCAGAAAAAACTAAGTCCAAGATTTTATTTAAACTATTTTTAACTGAATTTAATTGACACAATCCCAACGAGAAGACGGAGTCTAAAAATTCTATTTCAACAATATTACTCATAGAGCTTGGAATCATACTCATAATTTCATTAGAGTATGACCAAAAAGTATTGCCCAAGTTGAAATCACCAAGAACTAATGGATAGTCATTGTCCTTAAGTCGTTCAACTACATTAAGTATATTAATAAAATGCTTAGTATAAATTTCACTATTTGAGCATGGTGGGATATAAGATACAAAAATATAGATACTTAAAAAGGATTGTGCAGCAACCACGTCGCCGGCAACCGGACAATCAACACGTACGCATATTTGCTCCACATCACCTGATAGATGTTGTAATGATATTTCTTGACATCTAAAATGTGCACGGACGGCAATTAATACACCACCTCCACGGGTTAAGCCAGTTGTTGAGCTGCGGTCGCGTCTAAATACTTCGAATTGGTCATCAAAAAGTTCAGATGTTATAATATTCTGATGCAACCAGGTCTCCGTTAGGGCAATGACATCATAAGAACAGTCAATCACATTTAGAGAAAATTCTGTTGATTTAGTGCGAAGTCCACCAACATTATGATAGTATACTTCTGTTTTATGTGGACGCAGTGGTGCATAATTGTATGGGATCGTCGGTATAGAAGCATTTAAAATTGCTGGTTCTGTACCGACGGACGCTTGACGTTTTTTGGAATGTTGTTAAATGGTTTTACTCGAACTCCAGCAGGCCAAAAATTTGAGTTAAAGACTGTGTGTGCGTGAATGGCAGGAATGCCTAATTTAAAACAAACACGATTGGCATTTAGAACCTCTCTTTTTTATGTATGTATGTTTAAGTTAGCTATAAGATGTTTTGAAAAATAAAGATCATGTATGTTTAAGTTAGCTATAAGATGTTTTGAAAAATAAAGATCAGTTTAAGAACAACTCACAAACTAAACGGTTTGTTTTATTGAATTAATATACCTGGCGACGAGGATTCACAGCGAGTTTGTGAGAGTTTTTTAGTCTAATTTGACTTAATTTAAACCAAAGTCTAGGAAAGTAAAATTGTCGAAATAAAATAATAATAACAAAATACATATGTGCTGCATTAAATAACTTAAATACAAAATATTGAATACAGTTTCGTCTATGTAATACGATGTGTGTGTTCATCACAAATTATTTTAAAAAAAATTTAAAAACATGCTAACTATCACAACATCAACAACAACCACCTGATCGGCGGTAACGAGTTCGGCTATTGATAGGAATCAAGCGTTATTAGAATTATACAAGCAACAACAGAGAATTTTGCATTTCAACAACAAGAAAAAAAAAGAGGGTTATTAAGTAGCAAAATATATTTTATATATTATACCTGTAAGTTCTTTATCTTATCAGAAACAGTTTTAAGAAAAAGAAAATAACAGATAAAAAAAAAATTTTAATTAAAAAATAATAACATAAGCATTATTATATCTTTATTTATATTTTAAAATGGATCAAGAATTAATAAATAATTTCAATTTAATAATAAATTGCATAACAGCAATTCAGAACTTTGATGGTACTGATTCAAATCAATTGCCTGATTTTTTATCCCAAATAGAAGCAATCTTGCCAAGCATAGAGGTATTTGATAATAATAATAAACAGGTTCTCTTCGGCTATCTTAAAAACAAATGCACTGGTCGTACCAGAGAAGCTATACATAAGTATGGCACCGTCAATAACTGGAATTCACTTAAAACCATTTTAATAAAACATTTTGGAGAAAAAGACACATCAAATGAATTGATGGATAAACTAAAAACGTGTAGACTAAACGGAACAATAGAAAACTACTATTTTAAGATTAGTAAAATAATTAACAGATTATACAATAGAATTTTAACACATTCCGATGGCACATTTAGTACGACTGAAGTTAACAGGATAGCGTTGAACGTATTTAAGGAACATTTGCCAGAACCGACGAAGACCATGATTTTTGGTAGAGATCCATCAACGCTAGACGACGCCTATAAGGTAATTTTAGAGGCTCGCCATCAGAACTATACCCTATTCGGACCAATAAGAAATATTGAAGGTAACACACAGACTAGAACAAATTTTAGTGATAATTTTAGATTCAATAAGAATCGAAATAATTATAATAACCAAAATTATAATAGGAATTTTTACGAAAATCAAGGTAATCAAAATATGATACAAAATAGAAATAATAGTAATAACTTTTATACTCGTAACAGAGATAACATGACTCAAAATAACAGAGATAAAATGACTCAAAATAACAGAGACAGCATGACTCAGAAATATACCAATAATTACAATAACAACAGATATAACCAAGCTTTTGCAAACATTCCAAACGACAGAAATAGAAATAATAATTTATATGGTCGTAATAACCAGGGGAACAACTCAGGTGTTTCTAGAATGCAAACAGACAGGACCATTAATTCAAGACAGTCTGATAACCGAAGCCAGCAAGTTACACCTATGGAGGTATGCAATTCCAGTGTAAATTTTCAGGGAGATGGGGGAAGAAATTACCCTATATAAAAATTGAAAATCCTGTGAGGACTTTTTATTTTATTATTGATACTGGTGCAGAATTCAGTATCATTAACGACGACGTTTGCCATCCAAAATGGAAACAAGACATAAACGCATCAATTATAGGTTTAGGAGATGTACATACAGTAACAAAACTTTGTAAATTCCCAATTTTTAAGAGTTTAAAATGGAGAATTACACCTGTGAATTTTTAGAGTGGAACCACCACAACGCGTATGACGGACTAATTGGAAATAATATACTTAAGGACCTTAATTGTATAATAGACTACCCTAATAGGCAACTCAGAACCAGTAACGCCTGCATAACATTATATTTTTCTAAAGAAGAGGAAATATATGATCAGATAGCGTATAAAGAAAACACTTTAGAAATTATTAACAAACATTTAAAAAACCATAATATAGAAGATTCAATTCGAACAGACCACCTTAGCGAGCATGAAGAAAAAATATTAAAATCTTTTATTAAAAGACATAGAAAAATATTTTATAATGATACTGACAATTTAACTTTTACAAATGAAACAAAGCACAAAATCATAATAAAAAATGATTTGCCAATCTACTCTAAATTATATCGGTATCCAGAAGTACATAAGGAAGAAGTAAATAAACAAATAGATGAAATGTTAGCACAGAATATTATTAGGGAATCAAATAGTCCATATAATAGCCCTATTTGGATAGTTCCAAAAAAATTGGACGCTTCCAATAAACAAAAATGGCGTATTGTTATTGATTATAGAAAATTAAACAGTATAACAATCGAAGATCGGTTTTGAATGCCAAATATAGACGATATATTTGACAAATTGGGTAGATGCCAATATTTCACCACTTTGGATTTGGTGAAAGGCTACCACCAAATTGAAATGCATCCTGATGACATTCATAAAACAGCTTTCTCAACAACTAATGGTCATTACGAGTTTCTTCGTATGCCATTCGGTTTACGAAATGCGCCAGCCACATTTCAGAGACTGATGAATAATGTTTTAAAGCAGCATTTGAATAAAATTTGTATAGTTTATTTAGATGATATTCTGGTTTTTTCTACTAGTTTAGAAGAACACTTAGAGCCTTTAAATAAAGTATTAAACTGTTTCAACAATGTAATCTCAAAATTCAATTAGAAAAATGTACTTTTCTGACCAAAGAAACAGAATTTTTAGGTCATGTCATAACGACAGAAGGGATAAAAACTAATCCGAAAAAAGTAGAGGCGCTCAACAAAATACGTCTACCCAAGACTCAAAAAGAAATAAAATCTTTCCTTGGGATAACTGGTTATTATAGACGGTTCATTAAAGATTACTCCAAAATTGCGTATCATCTGGTAAAATATTTAAAGAAAAACGCTAAAATTAATTCGAAGGATCAAGACTACATTGACTCCTTTGAGAAATTGAAGAAATTGATTAAAGCGGACCCTATACTTGTTCACCTCGATTTTACTAAAACGTTTACACTTATTACGGATGCAAGTAATTTTGCATTAGGAGCAGTCCTTATGCAAGGTAATAAGACAATATGTTATGCTAGCCGTTCATTAAATGGTCACGAAAAGAACTATAGCACCATAGAGAAAGAACTGTTGGCTATAGTCTGGGCAACGAAGTATTTCCGCCCATATCTTTTCGGCCGTAAGTTTATAATAAAAACAGACCATCGCCCACTTGTATGGCTAAATAATTTAAAAGAGCCAAATTCCAAGTTACAACGTTGGAAAATCAAGCTAAACGAATTAGATGTTAATATAGAATACATTAAAGGTAAAGAAAATGTTATAGCAGACGGACTGAGTAGAATTGTTTACGAAGAATCAAGAATCGAAGATGTATCAATAAATCTAAATGAATTATTCGAAGAGGATATTGAGACGGTGCAGAGTGCAGAAACTGACAGCACTCATTTTATTTCAGTTACGGAAAAACCCATTAACCTCTTTAGAAATCAGTTGATACTTGAGGACTCACCCATTGAGTCATGTCGTACAAGGATATTGTTTAAAAAAAAAATAAGGTGTACTTTGAAGTTAAACCCACAAAGTAATATTTTAAAATTAATGCGAGAAAAGATACCAGAGAAAGGAATGATAGCAGTATTTTGCTCTAGTGATAAGCTTTATTTTAAGTTTCAAAATTTCTATATAAAATATTTTGCAAACAACAGAAATCTCAAAGTTCTGAAATCTAACCAAATATTAGAAGACATAACTGACAGAGAAAAATTACTTAAAATTATAGAAAAAGAACATTTAAAAAACAATCATAGGGGGATAAATGAAATCTTCGCAGAAATAAAAACGCACTACTATTTTCCGAGTATGCAAAAAGAAATTCAAAAGTATATAAATAATTGCGAAACGTGTAATTTGGCGAAATTCGACAGAAGCCCAATTAAACACAACCTTAATGTCACAGAAACTCCGACAAAACATAATGATATGGTTCATTTCGATATTTGGTTTCCAAAAAGAAATATTATGTATCTTACAAGTTTAGACAAACTTACGAAATACGCAACCGCACATCATTTAAAGGATAGAACTTGGATCTCAATAATAGAAGGAATAAAAGCTAGAATACAATACTTAGGGAAACCAAAACTTCTTATCACAGATAACGAACTAAATACAACTTCAATAAGACAATTACTAAAAGATTACGATATAAACTTTCACATCACCACACCGTACTTAAAGACTGGAAACGCAGATGTAGAAAGACTGCACGGAACACTTAACGAACATGTTCGACTTTTTAACGCAGATCCCAATAATACTGATGATGTTCAGGAACAGGTATTTAAAGCAGTAACTTTTTACAATAATTCAATCCATTCAACTACCAGAATGAAACCCATAGATTTTTTAAATAACGTTATTTCTGAAGACGAAATTAAACAAATCTCGAAAATAATCCATGAAAATAAAATAAAAAAATAGATAAAGTTAATAAGAATACGAATAGGAGTAACGATGCAAATTTTAAGAATAGATTCGTTAAAAACTATAGAGTAAGCAAGTCAAAGCCAAAATACAAAGAAATTTCTAACTACAGAATAGAGGACAATCACATAAAATCCAACCAGAATAAATTCAAAAAAAATTATAAATCACAAGTTAAAAGGAAATATAAATTCCAAGACCTTAACTGACTCACGAATATTTTACAAAAAAAAATAATAATAATAATACTAATGCAAATATTGTGTAAACAGAACAGTTTAAATTGATTTAAGCGTGAAAAATCTTTCAAAATTAATTTTTAACGTTAAATTAAATTCCAGGATGAAATGATGATGGCTCTGGAAATTTTGTTATTGGCACAAGTAATGACCACTACCGCATTTCTCCAAATTGATAATATAAAAACTGAACTAGGTTACGCAAAAATTCAAATTAAAAAATTAGAAATAACTAATGATACTGATATAGTACTACACATAATTAACCCCAAAGAAATTTATGACATTGTCAACCAAATTGAAAAGAATCTAGATAAGTTAGATACCGACAATAAAGAACTTTTAAAAATAGAAATAAGAATAATTAAAGCTAAAATTATGTCAATAGCTCCTAACACTACTTTGAGGAAAAAGAGGGGACTCATAAATGCTGCAGGTACTCTTTATAAATGGCTTTTCGGCCTCATGGACGATAACGACAGGGAGGAAATCTTAGAACATTTAAAGATAACTGAAGAAAATAGCCACAATTCCATAACAACGTTGAATAAACAAATTTTTATCAATAAGAATTTCAATGAAACGATTACTATTTTGAAAAAAGCAGTTGAACAAGATAGGATTAAAGTTAAAGACATTCTAGGTGAGGTAAAACAACGACACAACGAAATTGCTAGGAGACACAACGAAATTGCAGTGCTCCTATACACTGACCAAATGTTGAAATTAAAATTTATTGAAGACAAAATTAACCATATTCAGGATAACATCGCATCTGCCAAACACGGTCTAGTACATCCGGGAATTCTTACACCACAAGAAATTGAAAATTATAATATTAATTTTTACAAACTAAAACTCATCAGAATAGGAATGATGACTTTCAAAGACAATTCACTCATACTAGCACTGAAAATTCCACGAAACTACATCTCAACTGACTTAAAACTAATTAATCCATTACCAAATCGAAAGTATTTAGAAATAAATGAAATGAACGAGTACATTGTCACAATAAACAATAAAATTTACACCTACAAAGAAAATGCAATAATGAAAGAACTCAAAGAAAGTAAAAATTGTGTTTATAAACATAACTGTAGATTAAGATGGAATAAAAAAACAATTATTGAAGAATTGGATAGTGAAACATTGTTAGTAAAAAATGCAATAAATATAAGAATTAACCATAATTGTGACGACAGAAAGATTGTATTGAATAAACATTACCTAATAAATTTTTCAAATTGTAGCATTGAAATGAGCAATAAAACATTTCAAAATATGAAAAATATAGAACACGAAAAATATTTTTACCCTAATAACGATATTAAGGTGACATTTGAAAAACAAATTACGTTTGAAGACATAAAAATCAATCAAGTGTAAAATATTAAACTTATAAATGAATTAAAATATCATAAAAATTTATCTTATGGTTTTAATATAATTTTGTTATTAATTGTGCTAGCTACTATTGTAATAATATACTTTTATATAAACAAATGTAAGAAACAGAAAAATTAAGTAAATATAGATTTAAATGTAATTCCTAGTTCAACAGGGACTGTTGAATCTGGGGTTGGTGGAGTAACGTATTGTCCAGCTGCTGGTCCACTCAAATGACCAGCATACGTGACTTTTTAACGTTTTGTCAGTTGGCCGTTTTTCAGCGCATCGTTCCCACGCAAGCATCAAATGCGTAGTTGACACTTTTCGTGAGAACAATGCAGCTGCAGTATTTAATAAGAACATTATTTATTTATGTATGTATGTTTAAGTTAGCTATAAGATGTTTTGAAAAATAAAGATCAGTTTAAGAACAACTCACAAACTAAACGGTTTGTTTTATTGAATTAATATAACTATATTCTTCATCGAAATTATCCTCCGTGTCGCTTACGTAGTCAAAATTTTCTGAATTAAACACTCATACATTTTTGCCCTCTTACTGTTTGAAGACTCCAAGTTCAAACATTCATCAATTGCTACACCATTGGTCTTATGGCGATTTGTTCGCTGATCGGATAAAAAGGACATTGCATACTGATCTATCTGTTGTTCGAAATTGCATACAAGACCTTTGCATTTACAAACAGCAATGTCGAAAAGGGTTTTCATTTCCTCACAGAAAATGTTAACTTTATTTTTGTAACTCACTTTGGTTTTGTCTCTTACGTGAGACTTTTTTAATTGCAAATACTTTATATGATCTTTTTTCATAAGTTGAATTATGCGTGTATCGCTAACTACTGCAATTGCATTTTTCTTCCAAATATTTTTTATTTTGGGCACTACCAACATCAGTAAACGAAAATGTTTTTCATATAACTTTAATATTAATATTTTCAAAACAGTAGTGCCTTAACACACTTAAGCGGGTGGAAAGTTTAATACTTTTAACTTCGCAAAAAACCGATAATTCCACACTTTTTCAATTGCAACACTTCCATATTGATATAAATTTGGACTGGATATAGTCCCTGATACACTCACTTATCAAAATAAATACTTGAGTAATGTAAAATCACCTACTAATTTTCAACAAAATAAAAATAACTTGTACAAGTGTATGTAATCAGCTAAATTTATGAACAATTAGAAAAACCGGCAAAACTGGTTACTAAGCAGCAATTCTTAAGTTTTAAAATATTTTTTTATCATTAGCAAGGTCATATATTGGTGGAAGTTCGTTAAAGCAGAATTGACTGAATTGTTATATTAACATTTTTAATTTCTGAGTATGTCATTCGATGGGTCTCATTTGATTTAACAACTAATGTTTAGATGTGTTTTTACGAAATAATAACCATAATGGAGATATAAACAAAATTGTTAAATTTTATGCTAGGAAGTATTTTTTTAAAAATATCAAAGTAGGAAAAAAAGTCGTGGCCTTAACCTGGTAATTTAAATAGATACTTTTAAGCAAGGTGTTGTTGAGAAATATTTAAAGAACTCAAATGAAGAAATTTTTCTTCGGTGCCACATCCGATGCCTGAGATCTAAAACCTTATACAAATTTTTTAAAAAAGTTAAAAAATTGCATTTAAATATATATTTCTCAAAAACAAGAAAATGCATATCAGAAAAATATGCTAATTATTATTTCGCCAAATTTATGGAAAATGGTAACACTAAAATAAATACCACCAAAATTTAGACTCTTAGTTAACAAAAAAAAATTCTGTGATATCTAGAGTACAACTTTAGCACAGGGTATGCTTCACACAGGTCACCAAAAGTAAAAATTGTGAATGACATTGTTATTTTGCAAGATATGGTCAGTAAAAGCTTATTTTTACTTTTGCTTTGAGACATTCGTAGTTTTTCTTACAAAAATCACAGCATTTTAAGATCGGTTTTTTTACTGTTTTTCTCAAAAAACAACTATGTCCTTGAGGGAGGGGAAGACATCCTTTTTTTTCTTAGAATTTTTTTTTTTTTTTTTGAGATATTGACTACCCCATGCAACTTTTGAGACCTCTTGGAATATGAAATTCGAAAAAAAATTGTAATTCAATACGCCCTACTGTTTACGAACGAAGCAAATTAAATAAAAGCTGATAAAAAAAAGCTTTTAAAGCCATATTATCCACTTGTTAAATTTCAAAGTGTGCTTTTTTCGGGGAACTTTGTGTGCTGATAGCAAAAAATAAAACCCTGCTTGCTTACAACTCTAATTTAAAGAACTCCCTTTCTTGATTATGATAGTCACTAAACAATATGGCTACAACAAACTTATTAGAATGATCTATGGTCGGGTTTTATTTTGGTAAAAATTTATAATAATATATGTGCATATAGTTTTGGGTCTTTATAGTTTTTTTAAGTTTTTTTATTGTATATTCAAAAATTTTTTAATACAATTTTTTATCTTTGACTTTTTTTTATGATTATAAATAATAAACAGAATTAAACGTAAAGTATAAAAAATAAAACAAGTAAATATTTTAACAATTTGTGGACACTACAGATCATTGTGTTATTAATAATAAGCTCATAGACTTTTAAATGTAAGCTAATTCGTGTTCATGCATTTTACAGTTTCTTTGTGTCATCCCCTTTCATCGCCATTGCTGCAATATCATCAACAGCAACAACAGCAACAACATACCACATCACACTTACAACGCCCTAAACATCACTCGAGCCTGATTGCTGCTGCTCCCATTTTAGCGCCATTAAGCGGACTCAAATCACTGCAAATCAATCATCAAACAGCGCAACATTTCCGACAGACATCGAAAGTTTTCAATACAAAAGCTCACAACATACACACATCAGCGGCAACAACAAACTTAAGTAGCACCTCTAGTGTTAGCATTCCGCAACAAACACAACAGCAAAGTCAGCCACAGCTTTTATCCAGTGGAAGCACGCATGGAAGTGTTGTTAGCAATGGAAAGCGAAAGCGTTCCTGGTCGAGAGCTGTGTTTAGTAATTTGCAGCGCAAAGGTTTGGAAATACAGTTTCAGCAACAGAAGTACATAACAAAACCTGACCGGCGAAAGCTGGCAGCACGTCTGAATCTTACGGATGCACAGGTACAGAAAATGTATTTAACGGTTATTTTAACTTGTCTATTAAATTACTATTCAGGTGAAGGTGTGGTTTCAAAATAGGCGAATGAAATGGCGGCACACGCGAGAAAACCTTAAAAGTGGTCAAGAGAAAGAAATTCCTGTTGCAGAAGGTCAACAATGCCCGCAATCCAGAGACCAAATAAACAAAATTGATGAACAAATAGAGCTCAATTATTCGTCAGATGGCTCGTCCAGTGTTGAAATGAGTGACAACGAAGAAGACGATGAAATCGATGTTGTAGAATAGTTACAATAGTCATAAGTTAATTCGTTAGTATTTGTCTATGCATCCAAACATGAGTTGTGAATCATGATCGCTGCAACTACGATTTTTAAAAATATTTAATTGTGAAGAAATAGAGATAATCTAACGGCAGATAGAGTTATATTTATAAATATGTAGGTCTGTACATAATAGAGTGTTGAATTAGTAAGAGATAAATTAAAAAAATATACATTTGCACTTTATTAAGATTAACCCAAGCTTTAATTTATCTTTTTTTGAAAAAATTGTGAAAAGAACTTTTTGTGGAAAGAACAGAAAGTTAAGTTCTAGCCTTTAGTAATAATTGGTAATAATTTTTGACACTTGATAAATTAAGAAAGAATGTGTTAATACTCTGCTGCAGCACTTACCGTGTAATTCAATATGAAGGATATTTCTTGATCCAAAATTTCTAATATATTGTTGGAAAACTATGCATTGACAAAAAATATTCATGCAAAGGAAAAATACTCGTTAAATTAAATAATAAAAACCTTTAAGCATAATAAGTGTACTTGGGTTTGAGTTAAGAGAAGTTTTAGGCAAAAGATGTTAGAATTTAGGCATATTTTAGAAGATGTTTTCTAATAAAATTTATACGCAAAAAATTTAATTTGCATTTTAATTTTGCATCATCTGTATATGTAAAACAAATTTTATTTTTAAACATATTTTTTTTATATATATAAAGGTGGAACTGAAGTTTGTGCTCTTAAAAAAATATTTGAAAAAAACTCTTAAATGCAAATTTTTTACCAAAATAAGTAGGAAAATATGGAAAGTTATGAAGCGCAAAAAAAATTTAAAAATTTGTGCTATTTTTTACCACACTGTTGCATGTAAAAACACAACAAATTTTCCAAAGAAAGAGATTAAAAAAAAAACAGTTGCATCGTTGGACACACGAAAGAAGCAAAGCTTTTTCGCAGTTTCATAAGTTTGATAATTTAAAGGTTTTTTTAATAAAAAATTTTGAAATTTAACAATTTTAAATACCATAATGTTAACTACAAAAATAATATTCCCACCAGTAAATTTTATTACCTTACATTATTATTTTACATTAATTTTGAATTATTTTTGTAAATGTTTTCAACTATTATTATAGAAATTTATTAATGAAATTACTTTATTTTTAATA
Source organism: Dichetophora obliterata (assembly GCA_963920525.1). Taxonomy (NCBI): domain Eukaryota; kingdom Metazoa; phylum Arthropoda; class Insecta; order Diptera; family Sciomyzidae; genus Dichetophora; species Dichetophora obliterata. The sequence continues at coordinate 90,800,046 of OY986436.1, forward strand.
TCTAAAATATCAAATGTATTATAAAATATATAAATGCATTTCATCGATATTTCTAGCAAATATTACATCAATAACTGTCCCTATTCGTGTTGTGCAAATATTTGGATCGTTTATCATACGTAAAATAATCATTCGCAATATCATTCGTTATATTTATCAACAGCATTGTTTAAGGCCTAGAATTTTTATGAAATTTTTTTTTATATTTCAAAAATATAGTCTTTTTGACGTTATTTTCACTTCTACAGCCGTTTAAATAGGTGTCGAGGCACAGTGTTTCATCTACAATCATTCTCTTTATACTCATATATCTCGATCACTATTTTTTTCGACATGGTGTTGTAGAAAAGACAAAAAATTATTCGGCCGAATCATCTGAAATTTCATAACATCAGTGGCTATTAGAACTAGAATCAAAGTTTTATTTCAAAAACTTCGTATATTTTACACTTAATAACCAGTAGAAAACAAGCTGTTTTAAGAACTTACTTTTCAAAAGCACGTCATTCTGTCAGTTTTTCAAAATTTTTTTTCTTGTGCCAGCCACAGCTGCACTCATAGTGATTACTTATATTCTTGGTTTTTATTTTTCAGATAAATAGAAAAGTCAAAATCTACAACATCTCCCATGTCCCTTTTTTGAGAGCGTCTCACTGAGCACCATTTTGAACAAGATCAACAATTTTTAAATTAAAAAAATAATTTTTTTTATTATGTATGAGTGTTAATATACCTTAAAAGTTTAAATATCGTTGTTCAATATTTTAACTTTTTTAAGAAATCCTAAAAAAACCTTCAATTTTCGAGCGCTAGATCACCGGACTTGCCTTAAGTGTCTGTGAGCATTCATGACTTAATTCGTAATTAAAATCTACACCTAAAACAATTGGCATCTGGTGATACTCTTTAAAACTTTCAATGGAAACTTGCTACTTTTGTTGTTTGGATAGCTAATAAGTCTGTTTCCGTACTCACACTGTGTGACTTGTGAGTCGCTATTTTCTGTTTCCGTACTTTTTGTGTAAGAAATGGAAGAAGAAGAACAAGCATAAAATCGCTCTCTCGAGCACAGAATGTGCACAGAGTGGGCTGGAACTCAAGACTTCGAGTAAATTAAGAACCTTTTTTTAGAATAAGACCCCTTTTATTTTGATCAAGACTTGAAGTCAAGTTTCAGAGTTTGTAGGCAATTCGCCACACATCGGAAGCGACAGAAGGGAAAAAGAAACTTGAAGCTGTACCGGCAATTTTTCGTATTCTTTTTGTTATTTTCGCGTTGTTGACAGTGCTTTTTATTTTATTTTTCGCATATCAATGTGAGTTTGTTTAAGCAAAAACATTTTGTTAACTTCCATCGTGGTAAAAAATTAAAATTCAGTTGCAAATTTCGATAAACTATAATTCATTTGCTTGCTACCTATCTCGTTTTATTTTTAGAAAACAAGGAAAGAAGACAAGAAATTGAATTGAAGTCTTGACCAATGTGAAAGCTTTCGTCAAGTTCAAAAGAGAACGTCAAAAAAACATGACTTCAAGTCTTGATGAATGTAAAAGGGGTCTAAGAAGAAGCAACAAGAAGAACATGCAAATGTCAAATGTTTGTTTATGTTTTTCACAAATACTCACAAATTGTGTTGCTAAAAATAAATTTACTAATTGCAGTTTCCTTTCACCTTCCATTTTTAACTATAAGTAAATTATTTAAAGTAATTTTATAGCTCAAAACATAGCTTAAAAGATTTTATAGCTTAAAAAATTTACTTAAAAAAATTTTTTATGGCTTATAGCTTTTATAGCTTAAAAAATTTACTTCACAAACAAAATTACAACAATTTCAATTGGTCAAGCGCCGTTTTATATTAAATAATAAGAGTCAGTACTTAAAATTTGGAACTTTTTATTAAATTAGAAGAATAAAATAAGGTAAGTGCCATGTAACACATTAAGTTAAATTGAAATTTGAAAATTTTGTAAATCTTTTGTCTTTGGTAATATTAAAATTTTTTTGAAATGCCTATAATACATATATTCGAGTCAAAATATTTCTAAAAAATGAATTTTTTTTTTTTGATATTATTATTTTTGTTGAACTATTGAAGAATATTAAAAAAAAAATTTAAAATCAATTCCGCTCATAATACAGATTTTCATGGTTAATAAATTATTTTAACTATTATTTAGCAGGACTTATTAAAAAATCAAAATACAGTAAAAGGCAAGGAACTTTATGTCACCATAACAATTACTGTTTAAAGAAGGTAATTAAAGTGAAAGAAGGTATTTTTTAATATTTATAGTAACCATTTTTCAATATTAAACAAACACAACTATTTTTATATTTTGGATTTGAAGATAAAATTAATTAAATTTGAAGCTCATAAACATTCTCAGTTTGTTTAAAAAGAAAAATTTTCTAAATACCTGCAACAATTGAAAGATATTTGTATAGGTATATATTGTTATATAAGGAAAGTATATACATCTCATCTATGTATATATGTAGCTTAAAAATCATTTAAATCAATTTATCGTAATTTAAAAAGCTGGAAATTGGTAAATTCATTTAATTTACCAAATCTAATGTAGCTAAAAAATTGAAACCATTTAAATCAATTTATCATAATTCAAAAAGATGGAAATTGGTAAATTAATTTAATTAACCAAATCCAATGTAGCTTCAAATTAAAAAATTTCCTAAATTCATAGTACCCGGAAATTGATAAAAAATGAAAATTTTCTTAAGTACATAGTACCTGCAAAAATAAAAAGAAATGTATAGGTAAAGGGCATAAAAATGTTCTCATCATTTAAAAAGATTGAAATTGGTAAATTCATTCAATTTACCAAATGCAATCTAGCTGAAAAATGTAAACATTCAGATGAGTGCAAAATTTTTATAGGAAAAAAAGTCATAGCAAAGCGAAAAGAAACGAAAATTCCACAATATCAAAATGTTTCCTACTCGCTTCTTTACACACTTTCTATTTCCTACACCGAAAAAAATGTGCGGAGTTAATCCAAGTTTTTTTATGAGTCAAAAGAGTTTTTGAGAAGTTAAAAACGTTTTGTCGCCGTAAAACGCAAAATAAATTGCATCAATATTTTTTTTGTTAATATAAAACTTTTTTTGCTTGATACAACTCATTTTCAATGCTTGGAGTAAATTAAAAGCAGTTTCAAATTAACTCTGCTTCTTCTCCGAACATTTGTCCTTTTAACTCCATTAAAACTTATTGCAACCATCTATGAAGAAAGTCTTTGTATTTTAAAGCTGAAACGGAGTTATGTTTAGCACGAAACAGAGTCTGCTCGAGCAAATATTTCCGTTTGTTCGTTTCACTTTGAATGAAGAGAAAGTACTCAAATATTTCAACAAGCAAATCAAGTGTGCTGTAAGAATTAAATGTTGCATAATGATAAAAAAGGGCCGTTATTACTATTGCGAGTTTTATGTTTTCGTATATCTTTATCGAAGTGAAACTTCTTATGTGGTTATTTGATAAAGAGGGTAAAATTTTTCGAGACTCGTCACAAAAGTTTTTTTTTATCTCGTCACGAAAAATTGTGTACACAAGCAACGATATTTTTTTGTATAGAGTGTATGTGTGTTTAGAAGAAATGATAAATAAAAAAAAACACTAGGACCAGCTCATACCTTTGACCTCCCTAGGGGTTATCGATTTTTTGATATGAACTACAATACGGGTCCGCCATCTAACGTTTTTTTTTTCAACTAGTGCTTATTTAGTGAATGGTAACACTTAGCTCATGTCTGATTTGACAGATAATTAGTTTTATCCTTCCGCTGATATAAATACAACGCTGGGAAATATTGCGAGATTACTTTGAAAATCATGGTAATGTTGCAGAATGTGAGCGAAAATTGCGTATGGATTTTGGAAGAAGAGATGTTCGTATGTCCGTATGTTCGTTATCTTGTGAATAAAGCGAAAAAAACTGGCATCCTCATCGATAAACCAAAGCGTGAAAAGCCAAAAACAGTGCGTACACCCGAGAATATTGCTGCTGTGGCAGAAAGTGTGCGTGAAGCGCCATCAACATCAATTCACCGTCGTTCTCAACAATTGAACATTTCGGAGACATCATTGAGACAAATTTTACATAAAGACCTTGGTATGACGCCATACAAAGTCCAATTGGTTCAGGAGTTGAAGCCAACTGACCACCCAATGCGTTTTTTTAAAAAAAAAAAAACGTTATTTGGCGGACCCTTTAAACAATTTCTTCTATTTTTTGTGTTTTTTGTATCGGGACCCCCAGAGGGGTGGTAGATGGAGGGCTTAGAAGAAATGTTTAATGTAAAAATCAGTAGGACCAGACATTAGATCCTCTAACGGTCATAGATTTTTTTTATATTAATTATAATAAACATTGTTTCATTTTGTGTTTTTTGTATCGGGATCCCCAGAAGGGTGGCATAAAAGAAAAAAGGGAAGTTGAAAAGAAGTATTAAGGGGGGAAAATAATAGAACCAGCTCATATATTGATCCCCCTAGGGGTTATAGATGTTTTGATATGAATTATAAAAGCCATTTTTTATTTTTCGTTTTTTGTATGGGGAATTCCACAATAGATCCCCATAGATGAATTTTTTCGCGTTATCTCGTAAATATCAAATCACGGACATATTCCGCATACAGCGCAAACCATTAAGACCAGTATTACTAAATGAAGCACCAACCAATGACATGAAAATATTAAATAAACAGAATATTTTTTATGAAAATTTTGCATTGTATTTCGTTTGAGGTGCTATCTCTTCCATTCTCCTTTTTCTTTACAAAAATCTATCTTATTCTTTATATTAAGAAGTTCCCCTCTCGACTGTATACACACTATACTGTAATTTTTTTTTAACGTGCGATGTATTTTTTATAGAAAATGTTGGGAAACTGAACATTTTTATTAAATTTGGTTGTCATATATGTATCTTATTAAAACTGTTGTTTTAATAAGATACATATATTTTTTTAAGGAATTTATGAGTTTTTGGAACTTTCTTACCATATTACCATATTTTATTAACGAAATTACATTGAACACTAATGAACAAATTTTAAATGTATGTATCACGACATGTAGGCAACCCTGCTCACTTAACACAAATCGCCTTGAGAATATTCTACCTATTTTTGTACTTAATTTAGTTACTCTAGCATCAATATGTATCGGAATTAAGCATATTAAATTAAATGCCAGCGTTCACCCTGTTGTTTAATCTTTACTACATTTTGATAAATGCCTAAAAAATATCTTTTCCCTCATTCAACGAACAAAACTACAGCAATCAATTGTAAAATCAATGCAAATATTTATCCCTTTTTTCAAATATGTTAAATAAAAAAATCACTTTTTTGAAAAATTCCCCTTAAAATCAAAGAAATGAAACACCGTTGAAACAAATTTTGAGAGTTGAGCGCAATTTAAGCTCAAAAGTAAAAAAAAGTTTTGTTTTATAAGTAATTATAGAGATTCAAAATTGCCAAATCGTGGATAAGCTGCTCTGTGAGTATGGAGAACAGATTTTGTTTTCGGCGTAACCATGTTTAATTTCTTTATTTCTTTAATTTTCTTTGAATAACTGAAATAAGAAATAAATAAAAATAATTAAACACAAAAGAAATTACGGGTTTTTTATTTGACTCTTTTGTGAGTGAGTTTGTTTATTTTTAAAGCTTCATGCTACATTTAAATGAGTTGATTCTAGTTTTTTTTGGAGTGAACTCAAAATTTAAAAATTCTCAACTTCTCAACCTTAAAACAACTCAAAAAGGAGTCAGTACGACTTTTCAAACCAATCCAATTTTTGAAGTAAATTGAACACATAAACGGAGTTAAATATAGTTTTTACAGCTTTGGCAAAGTACCATGCACGAAAAGAGTTAAATTGACTCTGAATATGACTTTATTTACTCCGCTTTTTTTGGGTGTATGCTCTTCGCACTCATACTTCGCTTAGCGTCGCCAAGCAACGCGACCTCAAAACTAAGTCAGCTAAGCAGAGCAGAGCAAAACCAGGCGGCAAATTTAAATTTTACCGCCTTCCTTCACATCCACTTTCGCCCAATCTTTACTTATTGAAAATAGCTGCACAAACGCAACTGTGCAGAACTGACAACTCTTTACTACTCTTTGTCTCGACCTCAAAGCTACGTCAGCTAAGATGAGCAGAGCAAAGCCGGGCGGCAAATTTAAATTTTATCGCCTTCCTTCACATCCACTTTCGCCCAATCTTAACTTATTGAAAATAGCTGCACAAACGCAACTGTGCAGAACTGACAACTCTTTACTACTCTTTGTCTCGACCTCAAAGCTACGTCAGCTAAGATGAGCAGAGCAAAGCCGGGCGGCAAATTTAAATTTTATCGCCTTCCTTCACATCCACTTTCGCCCAATCTTAACTTATTGAAAATAGCTGCACAAACGCAACTGTGCAGAACTGACAACTCTTTACTACTCTTTGTCTCGACCTCAAAGCTACGTCAGCTAAGATGAGCAGAGCAAAGCCAGGCGGCAAATTTAAATTTTACCGCCTTCCTTCACATCCACTTTCTCCCAATCTTTACTTATTGAAAATAGCTGCACAAACGCAACTGTGCAGAACTGACAACTCTTTACTACTCTTTGGGTATACGTTTTGTTACCCATTTTGTTCCAATAATATGCAGTTTTACAGTTATCGGACCTCAAACGTAACTGGTGATCTACCATAAACCAGGGTTGTTTTTCGTGGATTTTACGACCACATATAAATGTTTTGTGTTAGTGTTGGAGCAAATTTAACGTAAAATCAAACATAGTGCTATCCCTCACCAACGGAGTTTCCCACAAAGAAGTAAAATATAAGGAAGTGATGTAATAGCAGAAAAATGTGGTATTTTCTATATTGGTGTTGGTTCCCACAAATACAGAAACAATCATACAGGGCCGTATTCGGTTGTGTCGTGAAATAAGACCCAACCTGTTAAAGTTTGTTCTTATGCATACAAATTTTAGGAACATCAAGAAAAGCAACAACTCTAATTATTTAAAAAATTTTAGATCGCTCGCAATTGGCTTAGAAGTTATAGACATCCAACTTTGGAAAAAATGGACTAAAAATCTAGCTTATTTTTTAAGTTTTCCAACAAAACTGAACTTTATGGGTATCAAAAGAAAAATAATACAAGTATCTATTCAACCAGATATCAAACATAAAAATACATGCATTTAAGATACAACCCTTTTTTTACTTAAAATCGCGAAGTTTTTCCAAATTTAATAAAAAAAAACTAAATGTATTTAGTTGTCTCTTTTTAATAGAAAGCCTTCGGTCGCTGCTTAGGGATTACAAACCTCAGTAAGCCTAACACAGGCTTCGCTGTCTACAGTAATTCTGGATGTTTAGTTTAGTTTAGTTTAGTTTATTTCATAAAATCTTTAGATACAGAAATCTTTACAGACTAGGATTAAAATAATATATTAAAAAATAAGTTATACAGTTACAGGTATAAGTAAAATGGTATAAGAAATAATAATAGGCTTATGTTAAAGAATATTATTAATTCAGTTTTTAAAAACATGTTTGGGAACATATAAATCAATTTCATGTGAAATACATAATTCATTAAAAAGAGTCAAAGCTCTCATAATTGGCTCATTTAAGGCATAATTAGTTCTACAATATTTTAAATAAAACAGTTTTGAATTTCTTAAATATCTTAGCGGAATATTGAAAGAAATAAGCTCTAAAAGAGAATTGCAGTCAATAATGCCAGAAACTATATCATGTATGAATAACAGCGATGAAATCTTTCGTCATGAGTCAAGAGATTTAAGTCCTAGAAGCAACAGACGCGTACTATAAGGTGGCAACAGATCATGAAAATTTATTGATCGCAGTACAAATCTGGTAAAGTTCTTTTGTATTTTTTCAAGTCTGAAAGAGGTAGAAGCATAAAATGGAGACCAAATAATGGAAGCATACTCAAGTCTAGATCTTACAAAAGCATTAAATAACATACTTAAGGTATGTGGATCGGAAAACTTGCTACTATTTCTACGTATAAATGCCAGCAAAGAGTAAGCCTTAGGAATGAGAAAATTTACATGGTCAATAAATTTAAATTTCGCATCAAAAATAACACCCAGATCGCGATAAGTATCAGCGGATTGGATTATTGAATTATATAAAAAATAGGAAATGCTCAATGTATTGAGAGTGAGTTTAGAGAAAGTAACATGATAACATTTACCGAAGTTTAACGTTAGACCATTAGTTTGACTCCAAGTTAAAACTCTAGAAATATCCGCTTGTAGTTCAATAACATCTGTAGAGCACGAAATTTTCTGAAAAAGTTTTAGGTCATCCGCATACAGTAAAAAACGAGATTTAAAAATGCATTTGGAAATATCATTGATGAAAAGTTTAAAAAACAAGGGTCCAAGGATACTACCCTGCGGAACGCCTGAAGAAGCTATAAATTGAGAAGATTTAACATTATTAATACTGACAAAACATATCCTTTCTTGCAAATAAGACTTAATCCAAGCCAAAAATGAGGAATGAAATCCCATTTTTGATAATTTTAAGAGCAACAGTTTATGAGATACTCTGTCAAATGCTTTTGCGAAGTCGGCTTGATGACCCATCCCAAACGCGGGTACACAGTACTCAGAGAAAAGGATTAAATTTGACACTGTTGACCGACCAGCAACAAAGCCATGTTGTTCCGGACAAATATAACGTTTGATCAAGAAACTTAGTTTAACTTTTATGACGCTTTCGAAAATTTTCGAGGCATTAGATAATTTAGAGATTGGCCTATAGTTAGCAACATTGCTTTTATTTCCGGACCTAAAAATGGGGGTTATAGAGGCAATTTTCCAGAACTTAATGAGATTACCTTCAGATAGGGACTTATTAAAGATGTCACAAAGTGTGACCGCCAAAGCATGTGAACATTTTAAGAATATTATTGTGGCAAAACCATCAATATCATCCTTACATGATTCTTTCATACTCTGGATAGCCTCAAGTACATCGTTAACGGAAACAGAAAAAGTACCTATATCTGTAAAAGCATCAACAGATTCCACGGCATTTCCAATATAATTATTATTGTCAACGACAAAGTTTGACTTTAAAAAATCGGCAAATATATTTACTGTGTCTGGTAAGTTAGTTGAACACTGATCATTAAAAAACACTGAAGAAGGAATTTGCGATCTCCCTATTTTGGACTGTATAAAATTCCAAAAAGATTAAGGATTTTTTTTAATATTTGTTTCAAATTGCAAGATGTATTGCTTATATAAAAATTTATTAAGGAAATTAAATTCACGCATGAAATGTAGATATTTTTCCTTATATGTTGGCTCATTGGTAGCCCTGAACAATTTCAAAAACTTATTTCTTTGGTTTTTCAACTTTTTAAGACCCCTTGTATACCACGGAAGTTTGTGACTAGTTTTTTTTCTACGCGGAATATGCGAATTGCACGTAGTCAAAACCTCAGATTAAAAAAAAATACTAAAGCATGATTCGGCATTATAACCATCAAATAGTACGCGCCAGTTTAGATTAAGTAATATGCTGTTCAATATATTGAAATTACAACGATTAAAATTGTAGTAGTTATCTTTTTAATAATTCTCTTTTTAATGTGTTGCTTTTGTAAAAATGAAACCACTCGTTTTTCAGACAAATTCTAATTATAAAAAAAAAATTATATCTTAAAAAGTTACGCATGGAATTTTATGTTTGTCACCTTGTTGAATAGATACGCGCATTGCCTTTGTTTTAATACCCATAAAGCTTAGTTTTGTTGAAAAACTAGAAAAACAGTAGGATTTTTAGGTTGTTTTTCTAAATTTGAAGGCCTATAAATTCTAAACTAGAACTTTAATGACAAATGAAATTAGATAAATTTTTTAAAATCCTTATTTTTTGGGTGTTTCTGCCTAGTTGTTGTGCAGAAATCAGAAAAATTTAACAAACAGGTACTAAATCTGATTCACTATGCTGAAAACAAGAGCGCCCCAAAAATATATTCTACTGTAAAAAATGACTGCGCCCCTGAAGCAGTGTTTGTGTTTTGACAGATGTGGTTTGATCAAACTGGCGCAAAATCAACGGGGTCTAATTTGCATTTTTAAACCATTTTTAATTAGAAAAATGTACATTTCTAATACATACAAATAAGTGGGAAAATATCGTGAGAAACTAAATAAAGCACTTTTGTCAAAATAATTCAAACCGTATTGACATATTTTCCAGTGGAACGAAAGCGCATTGTTTTTAAGTTTTCGGGAACTTTTACAATTTTTAACGGCACGACACATGTTGCATTTTGTTTTGTGGTTTTTATCTTTGATTTCGTCGGTTTTTAAATAGTGAAAAATGCTTAAAATTAAATGATTTTCAACTATTTTGCTGAGGAGCCTTCCCACCAGATGCCAGGGTTCTCAGAAATGTCAAAAAACACTCTACGTCTCGCTAGCACAATTTACAAATGGTGCGACAGTTCACGTACAGTGCATGTGTAAGCAACACCATTTCCTTATATTTTATTTCTTTGGTTTCCCATCTCTTTATCTCTGCTCTCAACTAAAGAGTTTTATTTTGAGTTGCGTCTAGGTGTTCTGGTATAATTATGATATAATTAATTATGGTATAATTATTTGATTTGATAATTATTTGACAAGGTAGCCGTGACAGTTTTTTGGCGATTGGTAGTTGTCAAAAACAGCTAAGGAAGTTGTAGTTTGCTGCTGTTGACTAGCTTTGTGCTTATTTTTAACTTTTCTTTGATTCATTAAATTTATTCGCGAAGATTATTCAAATGTTTTTAGTTTGCTGCGGTTGACTAGCTATGTTTAAGTCGTTGCTTATTTTTTCATATTTATTTGATTAATTGCATGAACAGCTAATTTTGACAACTACTCATCGCCGCTTGTGAGAAAAAAGCCAGTCTACGCTACTACCTTGTCAGTAATTGTGCCATGTTCTTAATGAAATGACATGGTATGTTACACATAAAGTGTTTTATTTTAAGTTGTGACAGTTTTGTTGAAAGAAGTGAAAAAAATTATCGAGTATTATTTCGAATTGTGCTCCTGTAGCTGAAAAAAATAAGTAAAATTGAATGTGTTATTTTGATATGTGTAATTTTTGTTGAAATAATTTTGATTAACATTAGTTTTATCCAAAATTTACATGTCAAATAGATACGAGTACTGCCATTTGTTTATTCATGATTGGTTATTGTTGTGAAATAGCGTGCAGCAGTAAAATTTTTGAATTGTAGGGTGCCTCGTGCATATTTGACGACACTAAAACAGTCGTTACTTTTAAACCGACCTTATATGTTTATTTTTTGTTTTGTTTGTTTAACTTTTTAAAAAATTTAAAATTTTCAAAGAAAAAAATTAAAGACACATATTTTAATCAATAATTCTGCAAAGTTCTAGTTCTAATTCTTCTGCAGACTATTTTGACCAAATCAAGATTTTGATGATTTTTATTAGAAGTTATTTCTAATAAAGCCATTTTATACCAAACAAATTGAGTTATGTTTATTTTATTTTATTTACCAGTATATTTTTAGAATTAAATCAATTAAATTTTCTTTTATCCTTCTCAAAAACGAAATTTGTTTTTAAGCCTAAGGTCACAAAATTTAAAATTCTGTTTTAAATTCCACTCTTTAACATATTCTGAATTTTTTTTATGCATAAAATTTTTAAAAATTTTTAATGAATTATGTAAAAATTGTTGGTAACCAGAATAACATTTTAGATTATGCTCGCTATATTCCAAAAGGCTACCGCTTTCAGACGTAAAGAAAAAGGACATACGAGATCTGGAATATAGAAACCACATCCCAAAAAGCTCCTATGAGAGGAGAGGTATTATAAAAAACATAATGAATACATGAAAATTTAAAAGTAAAATAACATAATGAATTGAGCAATATTTTTCTTTTAATACTGTTATAAATATTTTTATTTATTTTTTTTTTGTTATAAAATACAAATAATACTAATAATAAAAACAAATATTAATTAATGTTTCTTGCGAATTTTTTTATTTGATCATCATCTGTTGACAAATGGGTTTTTTTAAAAATGAAAGCATTCTTTATCGAAATATTTCAGTTAAAGTGTCATGACTCCGAAATGTTTTTATTTGCACAATCTAGATATAAAATGACAAATTTAGCTAAACTTTCTTCTAATAAGAATGAAGCTTTACTTTGAACTTAAATTATGAAATAAATTTCATGTTTCTTGGTAATTTTCTTACTTAAATGCTTGTTAATTAGGAGACTTTAAGAATTAAAGAATTTTTAGCAGTTAAAGAGGCACAATGTGAGATAATATCACTAGTCGTACGAAAAAATTTCAGTTAAAAAGTCATAACTCAAAATTATCCCTTATTTCCACAATTATAATATAAAATGAAAAAAAATATAGCAACACTTTCTTTAAAATGGGGTTTCTGCATTGTGGAACCTAATTTGTTTATAATATTGCAATCGTTTGATCTTAAACAGTTTATTGCTTCTCCTGAAAATAAATGTTTTTTGATTTGTGACTTTATTATTTAGTGTGCGATATATAAAAATCAATTGCCACATGTATGACGTTTTATCACTTGAGAACGGTTGGACCGATTTAGTTGATTTTCTTTTTGTTGTATTCCTTATTGTAAGGACACGGTTTGTAGAAAAAGAAAAATTGGAAAAGTTGTGTGCAAAATTTGGAAAATTGCAAAAACCCGAAGAAGCTTTTTGTATGAAAATTTTGTATTTTTTATGGGAAATATCACACACCTCCGAAAATTCTTTACCAATTGCTTCAAAATTTGGCTCAAACAAGGTCCACAAGATCCACTTAAACAAGGTTCAAAGAGGAAAAGGGGCAGCTAAAATTTGCCATATCGAATAGCTTTGGACTTATAGGCCGGACAGCCTAGAATTTTAGTATTCGACCACAATTTATACATGCCGTTTCACTGATAAAATTTTATGGGCATTAAACAAGGAGCCGTGGAACCTCCCACACAGCCCAAATTTGCAATATCGAATTGATTTAAAGTAAAAGGTCGTCCATCCTCGCAATTCAGTATTCGACCACGATTTGCACATGCCGTTTCACTGATCAAATTTTATGGGCATTAAAAAAGGGGGGTGAAACTTCCCACACAGCCAAAATATGCGATTTTTTTTGTGTTCATTATTCTAAGGACAATGTTTGTATAAAAAAAAAATGGAAAAGTTGAGTGCAAAGTTTGGAAAATTGCAAAAAAACCCGAAGAAGCTTTTTGTATGAAAATTGTGTATATTTTATGGGAAATACACACACCTCCGGAAATTATTTACCAATTGCTTCGATATTTGGCAGAGAGATAGACTTCCACTCGGGCCAAGTTTAAAGATTCATTTTTTCCCGCTTCCATTCAAACCGCCTACTAAAGGTGAGGAAACAGTTTCAGTGTACGAAGAAGAGCATAAATGAGTTTATAACTCAGAATTGAATCCAAATATTGTCGAGATTTTTTCACTGGACTTTTTTATGCAAATAAAAAAAACCATTGGGCCGCTTAAGCCCTTGAAAGATCTTTAATCGAGCTTCTTATAGTTAGTTGTGTTGTGTGTTTTGTTGACCAAAAACTGGATTACTACTGTTTAATGCCGACTCCGAACGGTTTTTTATACATGTTCTCAAGAGGCGTTACATGACATATTTGCTCTCTGAGGGCCCGAAAAGGCAGTTCCTAGGACAGAACTGCGACACACAACTTTCAGTCTCAAATTTAATATTCTACTTTCGATTTATACTTACGACCGATTTCTTCGATATTTTAGATGGCAGAACAAAGTTTGCCGGGTCAGCTAGTGTACATATATTTTTTTTTATTTTTTTTTTAAAGCTATTTATTCTACAACCAGAAATATTTTTATAAATATAGAAGCTTTTAAGGTTAAAAATGTGAACTTATTTTTACTTTACCTGAATTGCATTTATATAAAAGCTCATCTTTTCGAAATAAACAACGTCTAGGCATGAAGAGCTGCAATTTTATACCTTTATTAACGAAATTTATTAAAAAAAAAAACAACATGAAAACAGCTATACGTGAGACAACGACAGCGACAGTGTGCTCTGCTTGCGACTGCGTTAATAAGGAAAATAATGCTTGGGTCGGCAAAATTGGATAGTAAACACAACGAACGAAAGTTACATAGTGGCTGGCAGTCTAATCTACGACGCAAAGGTGTAACAAATAAGTGTGACTGTGGTGTTTTACTAGAGCAATTAGATTATGCTACCGAAGTATTTTATCAATGAATAAAAAAGTAAGAAACCAAACAAAAAGATCATTGCTCGGCATGCTTTTAATTAGGACGTGATAAGTTTCATTAAGTTAACGGGACCAATAGAAGACTTAGTGACAAATGAATTTGGAACCATGGGTAACATGCAAGCTCGGCAATTTGATGAAAAAGAAAAGGCAAATCGTCGTGGAGGTAAACAGAAAAATGCATTGTTCTCTTCGTGATTTATTTGTAAACAATTTAAATATCCAAAAAGGTGTATCATGGAACTTTCGCTTTCCAAAACAGAAAAAGAGAGACTATGGGACAACACTAATGGTTTACAATGCAAAACTAAGTTTAGCTAATTGGTTGGATCTACTCGATATGCGTCAGTATGAAGGTTGGTGTCTAAATTGGTATATAATTAATTTACTTTTTATAAAAGGTGTTTACAAATCTGTAAAAAATACTAGTTCTTAATGATTTTTTCGTACATTTAAATTACATTTTCATTAACAAAACGTTTGCGTTTTAATAAAAACGAGTTTATAGAAAAAATTAATTTATACAAATTTTATAAATCATACTAATAGATAAAAAGGTTATTAGATCATAGTTCATAGATCGAATTTTAACGAAACCTTATACATAAATATTTTTCAATATGAAATGTATTCAGTTTTTAAGATTTATGCGCAAGTTTAAGGCAGGCCTGTAGCCAGGGTGGGGCAAGAGGACAATGCCCCTTACTACAACCGTTTGCCCCCCTGGCCAAATCAGATAATGAAAAACTTTAAATGAATAATTAATATGCATTTTGTTCATATATTTGTTTATTGCTTTAAAATTAGTTTAGTTAAAAATAACAAAAAATATACACATTCACCTTATTCATGTCTTAATTTGTTTAACAAAACATTTCAGACTAATTGTTACAATTTTTCAAATTTCTACTGGGTCGCCAACATTTGCTACCAAAAAATTTAGATTTGAATTTTAATAATTTTTTAACCCGCATCTATAGGAACTTTCTAGAAATGAAAAGCACTTTGTGCACCAATTTGATGCAGATACAAAAAGAATATATAATTCATTGACATGTTTTTAATTTTTAAATTTTTTTTTTATGCATGATAAATGTTTATTAATTTTAAATAAGAAAAAACTGCAAATCTTAATTCTAGCAAAAATTTAAAGAATCAAAAGATTTATATCAAACATGCATGTTTGTTCTAAATATATAAATCTGAATAAAAAATTTGCATCAATATGATGCAATCGACGGATGCGGGTTAGTTAAATTTTTTTTTTTTTGTTTAACTTAAAAAATGTCTTATTCATATGTTAGCCCATTTCGATACTCTTTCTTATATTTCAAGCCACTTTAAATAAATCTTGTATTTTTACCCTCATTTTATTACAAGGGCCTGAATTAATTTTTATATTATTTTTTATGTATTAATCTCATATATAAAAAGATGGTATGATACATAGATATGTACATGTATCATACCATCAGTGTGCGCTTGCACGGGTATCACAAAGATTTCTGATAACGCCCTTAGCCAGGCAGAACTTGCAATCAGATCAGCTAGTGATTTTTTCCTTTTCATATTGAAAAAACTTTGTTGTTGTTGTTGTTTCTTTGGAAAGATTCGTTAGAACAATTAATTGTTCTAACTTTGACCTTAAGCTCAATAAACGATTTTAAACTACCAAACAACTAGATTTTGTATTTAAAATCAAGTATGAATTAAACTATCAAACATTTAGAATTTGTATTTAAATCATATAAAGTCAACATAATAAATATAGAGGTCATTTAGGAAAAAAATTATAACCTTAAAGTTAATTAACGTTTCCCATTGGACTTGTTAATACCGATGTTGGCACTTTGATAAGCTCCGTTTTTATTTGGCTATCAAATTTTTCGTGGTTTTGGGCCGAAAGTTATTGGCATATGCTTTTCGTTTAAGATTAGCCCAAAAGTCGACGACTAGACGAAGTTGCGTCAAGTTGCAAGGTCAGGCCAAAACACTATATTTTTATTGTTGTGTTTGCTTCTTATAGTTGACATACCGTTCACTATTGATGGCTAAGCCCGACTCAAAAAAAACTGGCTCAGACATACCTAAAGGACTTATTGCAAGCCACAATAAGACTTTTTTTGGAAACTTACAATGTTCTAAATATTTCATTGTCTTCTACTTGCTTGTTGCCGTCAAAAAAGTGCTGTCCTTGCCACTTATAACCATCCAATATGAAAAATTACTCGTCATCCATAATGTAAGAAATACGTTTAGCGAAGTTTGTCAAATGTATTTTTTGGACACATTTCTTGACCTTTTTTGGATTCCCATTGATAGAAGATATTTCTTTACTGTTTTGCCATCACATTGTAATTTTTTTCTTAACTTAGCGTTACGTTTTCCTCTTACCGTTTAGACGTGTTTTTGCGAGCTCTTACATTTAAAGTTATCTGTAGCTAAAAGTTTTAAATTAATAAATATAAATAAAAATAAATAGCTTTCTGATCAACTTGCACATACATCTGGAAGCGTGACGACGTGGATTTCATCCTTTTAAAAATACTTAGGTATTTAATATAATTTCCAATATAAATATATATATATATGGGCAATTCCCAAAATCTTTTATAATCTATGATTTTGGTATAACCGTGTTAACAAATTTCATGCTTCTTAAGTTAAGTTCAAGTTTTAAATGAGCGTCTACTTAGAATACATGGAACAAAATTTCCCCTCTAATTTCAGTTTCATAAGTTGCTACTTGGATTGAAAGTAAAAAAAGTACTAAAACTGAGTTGATTTACACATAGATTTTTACCTTCTGAGCTATATAAAAATCGTGCGCCACCAACTTTCGGTATAATTTAAATGGTGTTTGTACGAAAATACTTGAATACAAATTATGTATTTTTATTATGGATGTGCCATGAAGTTAACGAAAGTTATAACACATTCATGGCGTGATACCACTTTTGTGGCACTTGTTAATTTTTCGTAGTTTTTGATATATAGAAAACGCACGTCATAAGGAAGGTACTATTTTAAACTCGTCTTAATAAATTCAATGAGATTTAAAAAATCTTGAGGTGGGTGACATTAGTGTGCCATTAATATTACTCACACAGCAACTTTTCAAAAATGGTCATTTTAAACGAACACCATCAAAAAATAGAACTTTTTTCGCTGGCGCATCGCAGATCCTGAAAGGATGCTCCTCCTTGCACTTGCATGCTTTCGACATTTTTGAATGTTTGTCAAAAAGCGCGGTTAAAATTTTGAATATTTTGAATGTGCCAAGATGATCAAAATCCGTCTTTTTGGTAACGCGATAAGCTCAGTAATATAAAATTTGAAGGAGTTGCCCAAGAACCATGAAACTTGGTAGTAAGCATAATGACAAGAAGACTAAAACCAAAATGGGCTAAATTGGTTAACTACTTCGTGTACCTCTCATATACCTTAAATGGTCAATGTGAAACTTATGTCGCCTTTTTAATGTTACAATAATAAATATTGGCATGGCGCTCTATGTTATGTATGTCAATAATATTGCCAAAAATAATTGATATTGGTTTGATTTTAAAAATACTTTTGATTCTAACACCTGTATACACCTGAGCACAAGCGCAATTCTCTTGAAAAACTTCGTCTTTTGAACTTTATATCAAAATATTGAGCTTCACACTGGTGCCTTTTTCTACAAAATCACCACAAAAAAGAAATAACATGCGTATCGTTTTGTACGGTTTCTGATGCTTCAGCTATATAGGCTCACTTACAACCAGGCCTGTAGCCAGGGTGGGACAAGGGGGGCAATGCCCCCTCTACTACAACCGTTTCCCCCCTGGCCAAATCAGACAATGAAAACTTTAAATGAATTATTAGTATGAATTTTGTTGACATATTTGTTTATTGCTTTAAAATTCGTTTAGTTTAAAATAACAAAAAATATACACATTCCTTATTCACCTTATTCATGACGTGAATATGTAAATGAAATTTGTTAAACAATATATCTCAGACAAATTGTTACAATTTTTCAAATTTCTACTGCCAACCTTTGCTACCAAAAAATAAGATTTGCATTTTAATAATTTTTTAACCCACATCTATACACGCAGAGAAAAAACATAATTGCAACAACCATATTTTAAGAGGATCATAGTATGATTCGGATTATGATTGTTGCTAACATGTCCTTAAATATATAATATTTTTTTGATCATGATAAAATGTTTACAACAACTGTATTTAGAAAAATAACTTTTTTGAAGGAACCAAAATATTATTGAAACAATCATTATTCTCTCATTGGGTCGAAAATAGAATGATTGCAACAACTACATTATGAATTTATTTTTAGGATCCAGAATATTATTGAAACAATATAATTTAATTTTTTTATTTTCATGCACCCCAATTTCCATTGTCTGAGCTGAACAGAAATATTAATTCAATTAAAAAATCATTTGATAAAATTTTCTGTCCGAGCTGGGGTTGAACACGGCTTTTTTGCTTACGAGCCACGCACACTACCAGTAGGCCACAGCCGCTTCTAACGCTCGCCTGACTAATGCCATTCATAAGCATGGTACATTATGTGCATTGTCACAAAAAAAATAGCCATATGTGTGATAAACAAAATATGATCAGAATTGCGAAATATATTTACGGTAAATAGAAATAGTATGTTTGCTACAATTAAAGTCAAAAATGTCACTTTTCTGCGTGCTGTTTTAAGGATAAGGCGATTAAAAACAAACCACAATAATTTAACAGTTGACAAACGAAACGGCACATAGCCAGGAATCGATAAAACTTATTTTGTCTAAATGAAGTAACAGTTTTTCCTGCAAACTGTTCAGACACAATTCCATTCAGACATCTTTCGATTTTTGGTTATGTTCTGCTTCGTTTGCCAACAATCAAAGAATAGTTCAGAAAAACATTCTAAATTCTAATATGTTTGTCTCTATAATAATATTCACATTTATCATGATTGACAAAACTACAAACATGCAACTAATAGTCGAGGCAATCATAGTATGTAACAATTTCAATGACGTTATGATTTCAACTATTATGTTATTTTTGACACCATTATTAGTAAATAATAACTTTATTAAGGCAAAAATTTGTGTTTGCAGAAATAATACAATAATTTTAGTAAAAAAATTATTATTGCAGTAATCATGTCTCAACCATGTCTTTTCTCTGAGTGTAGGAACTTTCTAGAAACGAAAAGCACTTTGTGCACCAATTTGATGCAGATACAAAAAGAATATATAATTCATTGAAATGTTTTTAATTTTTAAATTTTTTTTATGCATGATGAATGTTTGTTAATTTTAAAATAAAAAATCTGCAAATCTTAATTCTAGCAAAAATTTAAAAAAGCAAAAGATTTAAATCAAAACATGCATGTTTGTTGTTAATATATAAATCTGAATAAAAAATTTGCATCAATTTGATGCAAACGACGGATGCAGGTTAATTCAATTTTTTTATTTATTTTAATTAAAAAATTTCTTATACATATGTTAGCCCATTTCGCTACTCTTTCTTATATTTCAAGCCACTTTAAAAAAATCTTGAATTTTTACCCTCATTTTATTACAAAGACCTGAATTAATTTTTATATTATTTTTTATGCATTAATCTCATGCATTAAAAGATGGTATGATACATAGATATGTACATGTATATATTATAAAATTAACTGTTTTTTAATAAATATGTGTAATGTATTCATTTCACACGTTAAAAAAATTTTTTTTTTATTTAAATGAACAAATAAAAAAATTTCCCCCCAAGATTCATGCCCCTCTGTCTTCTTAGTCTGGCTACAGGCCTGGTTTAAGAAAAAGTTTGTGATCGGTATTCAATTAAATAGCCGAACAATCTCCTCGTGTAACGAGATATATCTTGCTTATCGTTTGTAGCACTTTATGCAGTCGTTGTTTAAGACGAGAAACAAAAAATATTTCCTTTAAATTTTGAAGGCATTGCTTAGATATGATACGAATAGAAACTCAAACAGTTCCGTCTTCTGCAAGCTACAGTCTGCTTCATATTTCATCGTACGATATTTTTATACTACTTTTTTTGGATATTTGCCTTTTTTTAATGCATTTATTTCTTCAATGTATTAAAGAAAACTGCAATTTAAGTGTTGGCTAATTACATTACCTTTATTTGTTTATATTTGTCTTAAAATACTTTAACAATTATTTTTAAGTTGCATGATCAAGTATTCCAAGAAATTAAATTCACATTTTTATTAACGAGCAAGCAATTTTTTATAGTTTTGGAAATATTTTGTTTTATTGAACGCGACAATGAGTTCAAAAAAAGAAACTTCCCCAGATTTTCGAAAAATTGTAATAAAATTCCATAAGGAAGGAAAGTCCTTGGGCGAAATTGCAAAATTAGGGCTACCTGCAGACTATATTTTTCAACAAGACAACGACTCCAAACATACCGCGCATGTTGTCCAGGAATGCCTTTTGTACAACACGAAAAAACAACTCAATGCTCCTCCACAAAGTCCAGATTTGAATCCCATTGAACATGTTTGGGATTATTTGGAAAAGCGGCTTAAGAACCATCACATTTCTTCCATAAGTACATTAAAAAATGCTTTGCAACAGGAATGGGACCAAATACCTGCAGAATTCATCAATAAACTGATTTCTTCAATGCCAAATAGATTGCAGCAGACATATTTATTAAGCGGTGGCACAACAAAATATTAAATATAGCTTTTAATTAACTTTTAATTTAAACGTACGATGAATTTTGAAGCAGTCATTTTTGTCATTTTGTTATCTTTTTTGTTTTATAGCGTTAATTTTCAATAAACAAATATTAAACAGCACTTACTCTTTTTGTTTCTTTTATTATATCTATGAAATATTTTCAAAAAAATTGATAAGTATCCAAATAAGTATAATTAAGGTATCGTACGATGAAATATGAAGCAGACTGTATGTCTTATTTCTCAAGTAAAGTGATATTTTATGATATTTTTTCTATTTTTTTAAAACATAGGGGTATTCACGATTCAGTGTACTTGAATGTGCAGTTGCGGACTTGAGGACATGTGCAGTTAGGTTTTCGTAAGTGGAGGAGACTGAGGGTTCTAGCAAACATTTCGTAATATTTTATCCGCAAGATACAGTGCAAAATTATGCGATAACTGGGTTTAATTGAGTAAAACGTGTTTCTGTACTAAAATATGACTAAATTTTACACAATAATATTTATCGGGGTTATACGATCACCACAAAGTAGCCCGTCGATTGTTAAACCACCGGCTAGCCGAACACGCGATTCGATTAGAACTGCGAAGCATAGATTAACATAGATTAATACAATGAAGCATAGATTAACATATTTACACTGAAAACACGCATTCTGAACAATCTCACGTGAGATTAGAGGAGGGAGTCGAACCAAATCTCACAATATCTCTCTAGGGGGGAGAAGGGGTCAAAAAATTGCCAAAATCTCCTTACGTAAATATTGGATGCCCCCAAAGTAAGAAATTGTTTTTTATTTAAATTTTTGATTAGATGTTTAAATGTTCATATCTCATAAACCCATTGAGTCTTCGAACGAAGTTACTTTACGCAACTTGCGGGTAGTGCAAGTAACCGTGTGATTGCTGTGTGTATGCGTGTGAGTATCGAGCAGACTACAAACTAGCAGACAAATTATATTGTATCTCGAATTATATTGATAATAGGGTACTGAAATTTAGTACAGGGATAGTCACAATTATGACAAATAATAATCAAGAAAGGTTGCGTTTTTTGACAAAAGAGCGTGTCAATATTATAAAAACAGTGTATCTCGAATAATACTGACACTAGGGTACCGAAATTAAGTACAGGGATAGGTACAATTATTACAAATTACGATCAAGTAAGTGGGCTTTATTCGACAAAGGGCAGTGTAAATATTCTAAAACCACTGTGTCTCGAATGAAATTGCACTATTGTTCTGAAATTTAGTACAGGGGTAGGCACAATTATAACAAAATACGGTCAAGTAAGGAGGCGTTATTGTACAAAAGGGCGTAGCTACAAAGGAAAACACAAGAAATAATATTGACACTAGGGTAATAAAATTTGTTACAAGAATGGATAGAATTGCAACAAAACACGATGAAGAATATTTTTGTTAAGTCTCTTTATTGGACTCTTGAATAAGAAAGAATTTTAATTAAATAATTTTAAAAACAGCGGAGATATTTGCATGGTAAGTCAAAAATTTTATTTTCATGACCTTATCTCGTTCTTAGGTTACGATGTTTTATGAAAAAGTCGTTGTACTAAAAATTTTTACAATTTTCAGAAGGTTTCACTTCTGCCGTGCGTACTTTTTTACAGCCACACACACACTTTTTTATATTTGTGTGTATGTTTAAAATCATACGAGAAAATCTATATTGCAATTAAGTTTTAAGAAATGGCTGCTGCAGAAAACGTGTGTAATCTGATGATAGAATTTGAAAAAGTTTTTTGAACACTAGGTTGAACCCTAAAACGAGTTTTTTTATTTTATACTTTTTGTATATGTGCTGGCAGTATTAAGGGGTCGCAGATATTGAACCTGATGTAATTTCATAGTTTTTTGATACTAGGGTGGACCTAAAAATGTGTTTTTGTTTTATACTCTTTAGAGATGCGCTGGTCGCTGTTTTCGAATGTGATATAAGAATTTGAAAAAATTTTTCGACACTAGGGTGACCTCCAAAAATGTGCTTTCTTTTTTTATACCCTTACGTAAGTCCAGTTTTCAATCCCACTTTTCTATAAATTCAAGCTCCATACAAAAACATAATGAATGTTCAATGCTTAACACCTTGTTGTGTCATGAAACAAACATAGCTAGCAACAGTAACTGCCTATTTTCATCTCTCATGATAATTTGTCGTCTTAGTTTTCAATATATAAATATTTTTCCTAAAATATTAAATTAAACTTTTGGATTTAATTGTTTAATTACATGATTTGACTTGAAAACATTAAATAAAATACAAAATAATAGTATACAGATTTTATTTCGAATTACATTCGCACGCAAAAAAACTATATCTGTAAAGTTTCAAATAAATTTCATACAAAATGTACTCTTTTTCCTGTAATTGTGCTACAGGAGAGCCAAAACCGAACATTTTCCTAATAAAAGTACCACATTTTACTGTGTTTATGAAAGCATTCTCTGACTCTTTCCTATGTACATTTTTGTGTTTCAAATGTTAAATTTTACTGTGTTCAAACGTAATTTTACCGTTTGCACAAATGTGTACAATACTAACCTACCGTCGTCGCTTTTACTGTGTTGACCATGAAATTCCCAGTCAAAAATATGAGCAACAAGAGTTTTATTCGATCAAAAAGTGAGCACTTGTGCCCTTGTGCTCCTTTACTGACTGTTTTATAAAATCTATAGGCGAGCAATCAATGAAAAAAATAACATAAAGTGAGGCATGTGCTTTGTAAGAAACTCGATCATTATTTTCTGTAAAAAATCGACCATTGTAGTCTAGTGGAGAGTGCGCTAGACTATCAACCCAAAGGTCCCTGGTTCGAAACCGGGTTCGGGCATAGTTCTTTTCACTTTCTTTGTTCTTTCCTACATTTAAGAATTATGGAAAACTAAAAATTCACAACTAAACTGTAGAAAATGTGGAATTTAAGGACAAGAACAACTAAAAGCTGGAAATGCTTGCCGAGGTTAAGGCATAACACTAGCCTCGTTTAAAAGCTATTCGAAGCACTGTCTTTTACGTTTGTTTCACCTAATCGATAATTCACGTATGGTTCCAATCAATAAACTTTAAAAAAAATATTTTAAATTTTCCTTTGCTGCTCCATTTGGATCATTTATTGATCGCTCCTTTTGAGCTCCTCTGGGATGTTAAAGGGAGCACTACCTTTCCTAGGACATGCAATGTTAAAAGAGAACGCAAAATACACCTAGCTTGAATCAATAAGGAGTACTCCACTGCTCCTCAGGGAGCACTCCCAGAGTGCTCATGGGATGATCCACTTTTCTAATGGGTGGTGTCAACACGGTAAGCTTGTTAGTGTGAATCAAAATAAAGTGCTCTTATTTCGTTTACAATAAAAAAATTTTTGTATTATGTAAAAATATATATTTGAGTTCTAAAAATGTTGGGCCGAACTTCTTAAATACAACAAAAATGCTACTAGGACAGATCTTAGATGCCATATAAGTTATCCATTTAACCAAATTTAACTTTTCAAAGATTATACGGGGTATGCCATCTAACGTTTTTTTTTCAACTAGTGCTTATTTCGTGAATGGTAACACTTAGCTCATGTGTGATTTGACAGATAATTAGTTTTATCCTTCCGCTAAACGAATATAGTTGTGTATACGCTTGAACAACGCTGGGAAATATTGCGACATTACTTTGAAAATCATGGTAATGTTGCAGAATGTGTGCGAAAATTGCGTACGGATTTTGGAAGAAGAGAAGCCCCGTCAGCTCCGTATGTTCGTTATCTTGTGAAAAAAGTGAAAAACAGTGCGTACACCCGAGAATATTGCTGCTGTGGCAGAAAGTATGCGTGAAGCGCCATCAACATCAATTCACCGTCGTTCTCAACAATTGAACATTTCGGAGACATCATTGAGACGAATTTTGCATAAAGACCTTGGTATGACGCCATACAAAGTCCAATTGGTTCAGGACTTGAAGCCAACTGACCATCCAATGCGTTTTCGCATCGCTAAGTGGGCCTGCGATCGACTTACAGAAGATGCCGATTTTGCCAAAAAAATCGTCTTTTCAGATGAAGCTCATTTTGATCTTGGCGGGTATGTAAACAAGCAAAATTGTCGCATTTGGGGCACAGAAAACCCGCACGCATACATTGAAAAGCTGTGCACCCAAAACGAGTCACTGTTTGGTGCGGATTTTGGTCCAGAGGCATCATTGGGCCATTTTTCTTCGAAAATGAGCAAGGAGTTTCCGTTACAGTCAATGGCGATCGTTATCGGGCCATGTTGAACGATTTTTCGTTCACAAAAATTGAAGACGAGGATATTGGCAACATTTGGTTTCAACAGGACGGCGCTACGTGCCACACAGCCGAAGCTACACTCGATGTTTTGCGCCCTGTTTTTGAAAATCGCATTATCAGCCGCAGAGCTGAATTCGTTTGGCCACCTCTGAGCTGCGATTTGACACCGTTGGACTATTATTTGTGGGGTGCCCTCAAAGATAAGTGTTACGCCGAAAAGCCAGAGACAATTGACGCTTTAAAGGACAATATTCGTGAAGCCATTGGTGAAATACAGCTGCACACAATCGATAATGTGCTTAAAAATTGGACCGATCGTGTAAGCTACTACATGGCCAGCCGAGGCAGCCATTTGAATGAAATTATTTTTCATTATTAACTGGAAGGATTGTAAAAAAGAAATTTAAGAAAATATCCAGTAGTTTTTTCTTATAGAATTTTCAAAAAAAAAAAGTTATTTGGCGGACCCTGTATTATCTGGTAAGATATTCTGAATAGAAGATTTATCTATCAATAAATTCACACCGGTATTTAAATACGGGCCAACTTTATGGTAAAAATCTGATGTTATTTCCATAGTATACTTATGGTGCAGTTTTAATTTATGTTTTAAAGGCTATGTGTAAGGTAAGTTTTTTCTTGAAACTGTTGCTCGAGCTGCTATTTTCAACTTCCTGTGCTTACTTTCATCACGCATTGAGCAAAAATGTACTAATGGACCAGCTAATTTCATTATTTTTGGATAGTGTGTTAGGTTGTGGTGTTTCGGTTTCAGGCCTTTTTTAAAAACTGATTTGTAAAGCTCTAAATTTCTTGAAACTTTACTTCACAGATAAATGTGCTTTACTTGACGAACTTGACGCGAAAATAAAATGAAGGCAAACTGAACGCTTAAAAACAGGGTAGCCATTGCAGGTTGCAGAAGCTGTTATTCAAAAGTACTGTGTGGCTCAAGCAAAAATAAAAGGAGATAATGTACTTTTTACTGTGTACACAAAAAGTTTTTAAGTTCTAGTACAGGAACTTTTGCTTTCACATTTTGATTAGTGGTGCATATGGAATATTTTACTATTTTCCACCGCAAAATAAAATACTTACGTTATTTTGCGGTGTGATTTCATTCGAATGACTAAAGTACTGTGTTCATGTGTAGTTTTTCTTGTAAATAAAGTAATATCTACGGACCATTTTTTCCGTGCGGAGTTGAAGAGCGTAAGGAACTTCGTTCCTGAGGGGGGTCCCCCGACCACGCCACTTTTTAATGTTTAATGGTGCTCTTCGATTCCCTTCTTCGAAATCAATTACCTTACGACAAAAGATGTAACCCCCAACCACCAAAACTTCCTAAAACTATTTTTGGATTAAGGTCTGTTCAATTCCTTTCCAACAGTATTCGGTTAAAATAAATATTTGAAATATGAATTTTCGTAAAAATCGATTTTCGACGTTTTTGCCGATTTTTGTCTGTTTTGTGCACCCTGCAACTCCGCCAAAAATCATGCCAAACTTTTTTCCCCCAAATTAAGTTTTTACTTCCGTCAGTGACGGTTCCATTAAAAATTTCACTAAAATCGGAGATGGTCATTCCGCAAGGCCGGTACGTTCAAAATGGAACTGCTGAATCATGAGTCGTTCGGAATCGGCATAAAGCATGTAGTTGCAGCTCTCGATTATTTCTGTGTAGAAACATTTAAAAACTAGCACACCACGATTGATCATTAGAAGCTCGGTGAAGGTGCTTTCAAGGGACTTTAATAGTAAATTAAATTTTTTTGTTGGAGGAAATTTCATAAATTTCATACATACATTTTGTCATACCGACAAAAATATCTCCAAAGTTTAAGTAAAGGTTTCTTTGATTTATACGGACTATTTGCATTCATAAGAAATTTATTGCAAAAAATCATTAGGACATTGAAACCTTCTAGAATTTCTATATTCTAAAGATGAATCTATAGCACACCAATGAGCACATTATTTGTCATTGAAAGGCCATAATCTTGCTTCTAATTTGCTTTTAACAACTTTGGTAGTGTGTCAGTTTTTTGCTCAAAGTCTTCAATTTTGAGTTGTGCCAAGATTTTCAGATAGTTATAGATAGAGTATGTTCTTATTATTATTGTTAATTTCAACTATTACAAAATTTAGGTACTTTATAAATTTGATGAACACTTTCTTAAAATTCGAAGAACATATTTATCGATGATTATTAATATTTATATTGTTTTCAATAAATAACAAGCATATTTTCATGACAAGTTTAAACAATTTCACTAAATTTTTAATTTTTTTTTTCATTAAATTTCAATTAATTTTTTTTGTTAAATTGTGTCGTAATTATTAAATAAATGAATCATTAACTTTAAGCACATTTTCTGCTCCGTATATAGTATATAATGTGAACATAATTCGATACTTACAGAAAATTTTCAAATGTACAATTGTGTGGAGGATATTTTAGATCTCAGCGATTACGATCTTGAGAACAAAGGCGTCTCTGATCCTGTGCATCGTTTGACAATGCAAGCTAGTCTGATAAGGATTCAAGCTAAACGTCGCCAATCACTGGATATCGAAAGTCTGCATAATAGTACGTAGTACACTTTTTGTGGAATAAAAATGATAAAGCTGGCAAATAATAAGCAACATCTATTCATTTTTAGTGACTACAACTGTCCATTCCAAGTTGAAAAGTAAGAAATCTGAATCCGCAGTAAACTTGTCGGATTCAACAACCCTCTTTCAATCACGATCACTGCCAAGAAGAAAAGCAAGACGCATTTATAGCCGCACAGGTGAATGCAACAAGGAATCTTCAGATGTACAAAGATTGACGTAAGTAAGTTAACTTTTGATTGATGTAAGTAAACTTTTTTTCCCCTCCTACAATATCCTGCCAAACCTCAAATGCAATACTGAACCAAAAGTGTAAATTTAATTAATTTTAATTTGTCAAAATTCAATTTCATTGGCGTAATGAAAAGTTCCTTTATTTGAAAAACAAGTTCAAATGTGCTGTGTTGAAAATGTGCTGAGAAACATTTAACTAAAAAATCCTGCCCTGGTAATCAGAGTCCAGGTCTGTTACTGCTATTGTAAAACATTAAATAAAATTCAATATTTAGTTTATTGAATATTTCTTAAATTAATTTAGATAAATTGTTATGACTTAGTCAGAAAATGATCAGGAAATTTGTATTCTTATAGCATGAGAACTAGTCCACCGATTTTGATGTAGTGGGTATCAAATGATTCGTATGAGTTCAAGGGAATAGAGTTTCATTTTATTTTGACAAATTTTTCACTGAAATGCCAGAAATTTCATTAGTTAATCTTACAAAAACCTTAAAAGTCAGTATTTTGTACATATTCAAGTCAAAATCTTAATAATTTTTACAGAAACCCAAAAAATCAGTGATGAACTGCGTACTCAGCGAGAAAAAGTCAATGAAATCATCCTTTCGCCAAATAATCCTCGCTCTACCCTACTTACAGTAAATATACTTAGAAGTTTGTTTTTAGACAAAAACGACTTATAGAGGTTAATATTTTCGATAACAGCTCAATGTTTTGACATAAAGTTCAAAAGACGAACTTTCTCAAGAGAATTGCGCTTGTGCGCAACTTTGCACAATGTGTTAGTATCAAAAGTAGGCTTAAAATCAAATGAATATCAATTATTTTTAGCAAGAATTTTTGGCATGTATAACATAAAGCACCATGGCAATTTTCATCATTGTAACATTAAAAAGTTAGTTCACATTAGTTTCATATTGACCATTGATGGTATATGATGGTACACGAAGTACTGATCCAATTTAGCCCATTTTGATTTTAGTATCATGTCTTATTGTCATTATGCTTATTTCCAAGTTTCATGGTTCTTGGGCAACTCCTTCAAATTTAATATTACTGAGCTTATCGCGTTATCAAAAAAACGAATTTTGATCATCTTGGCTCATCCAAAATATTCAACATTTTTAAGCGCGCCTTTTGGTAAACATTCAAAAATGTCGGGAGCATGCATGTGCAAGAAGGAGCGTTCTCATCCTTTCAGGATCTACGATGTGAAAGCGAAAAAAGCTATATTTTTTGGTGGTGTTCGTTTTAAATGACCATTTTTGAGGAGTTGCTGTGTGGGTAATATTAATGGCACACTAATGCCACCCACCTCAAAATTTTCAAAATCTCATAGAATTTATTTATTAAAATCTGTGAGTAAATCAACTCAGTTTTAAGTGTTTTTCGACTTTCGATCCCAGTAGCAACTTAAGGTAGCAACTTATGAAGCTAAAATTAGTGAGGAAATTTTGTTCTATGTATTCTAAGTAGACGCTCATTTAAAACTTGAACTTAGCTTAAGACACAGGAAAGTTATTAACACGGTTATACAAAAATCATTGATTTTAAAAGATTTTGGGAATCGCCCATATTTATTATTTTCTACATAAACAAATTTATTTGTGCCAAAATAATTGAAACATTACAATTTGAACAAATTATCAATAAAATTAAATTAATTATGTACATATATTTCAGTATGTTTATTGTTACTTCATATTAGGTAACATTCCACAGGAAAAGGGGCCTGGGCAAGACCAATCTTTAAGAAGATTAAAAAATAATTTGTTGAATATATCGACACTTTTGCGTGAAATTATCATGTGTGTCATTTTTCGAAATTGACTTTTGTATGCAAATTTGTTATACACTCCACAAGACATCACCTGGTAAAATATTCTAGCAGAAATCCTTAAAGTAAATTAGTTAATTATCTCAGCCCATGTAAAATTTGATTTTGATATTTCAAGCTAAAGCAGAGAAAAGTAGAAAAAACGCTCTACTGTAAAATTTGGTTTTTGGCACATACGATAATTTTGCGCAGAAGTGTCGATATATATTTAATCGATTCACCTCTAACGCTTTAAAAACAAACAAAAAATAATTGATTATGACATCTCTTTGCAATTCTAAGGAAATGTCCTCTTTAGAAATGTTTGGGAGTAAGAACATTAACCCAACTGTTGCAGAATTTTTATATTTCTAGCAGCGGAAAATGTTCTTTCTTTTGTGAGATGAAAAACAAAAAGTACAAAATTATTTCAATTTGTTTTTCATAAAACAATTCCTGAAGTAATTGTATTTCAAATGCTACTCATTTTATCCGATTTACTCCTTTGAACAAAACAAGTAAATGGAGTTTTTTAAAAACTCGAGTGAGAACAAACAAATAATTAGAATAAACGAATGTAGTCGAGTAATTACTTTTTACAAGAACACATTTTATTTTATTCATTCTGTTGTGAATAAACGGAGTAAAGAGAGTACAAGTAAATCATATACATACTGTTCCCCATACTGTTTCGAATGTATTCTTGCAGCTCTTTAATATATACACGACATTACTGTCACTTATACAAATCGGTAGAGTTCTCACTTGCCACAGAGTGAGTGAGAAAAGCATGAACTTTTATCGGTTCACTTTTCTTACACAAACGCTTTTTCGTCGAGAACTATGAAGCAACTTTCTGCCCTTGTTGAAGACGTCAAATATTTCAGCCCTTTAAATCCATAGACTTGCATTGCAGTTGCACTACTTTTCAGTTGACCCTATGAAATTTTTGTACGTTTTTCGAAAAAAATTTTGAGGGGGATTTTAGGGGGATTTGAAATCTAATCTAGGGGTAAATGGTGAAAGGCACCTGGAAACACTGTGCAAACAAAAGAGGATTAGTTTTTTACGTCACACATCGGTAGTGATCGTTTTATGCATAGCAAAAGACCCAGTCATTTCATACATTTTTCTTTTCATGACCTACAAATTTTTATCTTCACGAATGCCTGAATTCTCCAACATAAACATTTTGAAGCAAACAAAAGATCGAGACGGAGTCACAGCGAATCGTTGAGATCGATCCTTGTTTGTGACGTGAAGCAACTATTAAAACGAAGAATTCATGAAGAATGGTCAACACGACGTCAACTCGGTTACACGAAAAAATTAAATTGTGTATTGTGTGCTTCAAATAGTGTTCATTTTAATTGATGTTGGAGATTTTTGTTACATGAGTGAAGATTTCTGAACCCTGGTTTTAAGCATAAATTATGTTTTTGCCTACCAGCTTTTCTTCCCTTGAGATTGTGTTAGTAGGGTGTTCCTTATTTTTCAACTTTAAGCTATAAAGCATAACTTCCTAAAAATGTTCCGTTAAGTATTAAAAAATATGTTCTGCAAAAAATTTTAAGAATCGGATAACGGGAAGGCGTGGCACAAAGCCCCCAAAGTTGGTCCATACCATTTATATAGAAGAAACTAGGTTTGATTTTGAAAATAATAAAAATTATCATAATAAAAAATGTTTTTTAGTTGAGAGCGTGCAGAAATTTTTCTCTTTAAGCGAAAACTTCATATGAAAAAAACTTTCAAAACATGCTGAAGGTGATCAGTGAATCCAGCTTTACTTTCAGGGAGATCCTTACTTTCATACAGTGTTAATTAATTTTCTTTGTTAATGTTTTGAGGGGAGTTGCCAGAAATTTGTTATTAGCATTAATTATGTTTTGCAGCCTTGCCAGCCAGCTTTTCCCCACTTGAGATTGTGTGAGTCTATCTATACGAATATATTAAAGCCTTGTGACACTGCACGGACGTTTGACAGTCACGCAAGAACTACTGAACCGATTAAGATAATATAGGATCAATCTATTTGCTATTTCAACTTTATCGTAATAGGCTATGTTATATTTGCCATGCCTACTTTTCACGCTCACTATTTGCAAAAAATACTATATTTCAGACGATTTTTGTC
Organism: Dichetophora obliterata; assembly: GCA_963920525.1. Taxonomy (NCBI): domain Eukaryota; kingdom Metazoa; phylum Arthropoda; class Insecta; order Diptera; family Sciomyzidae; genus Dichetophora; species Dichetophora obliterata. The sequence goes on from OY986436.1 coordinate 90,832,268, forward strand.
GTATAAGACTACAATTTGGTAATTTACTTTGTATGGTTACTTTCGCTAACTTTACTAAAAATGGGAATGACCCACTTTAGTTGCGTCCACTTTTCGGGGGATAAGCGTTGAGCAAAGCAAAGCGCACTAGGCTTAAGCTAAGTTGAGCTGAAATTCTGGCCGTCGATTTGTTTCGAGTACGAGATGGTTTAACTGAAAAAAGTTATTCCACAACCCCATAACCGCCCACAATTAAACTACAATGGTATATTTCGAACGGTTTTGGTCGTATTAAACTAAAATTTGATAATTTAGGTTATAAGGTTACTTTCGGCAACTGTACTAAAAATGGTGAATATATAAAAATTGTTTTTTCGAACAGCATGGAAATTCGTGTATAGCAGTAAGGTGGTCTGCGGCAGGACAACGTCTGCCGGGGGGAATACTTTAAATCAATACGAATGCCTTATATATCAGAAGGTTCTGATCGTCATGCATTGATTTTTCAAAAGGAATGTGTTGTTCGAAGGTCAATTTACACACTTTCACAAATTCAGGATAACATCTGTTGGGTCCACTATAAAAATAAAGATAAGGAAATATATTAAAACATAAATTTATGTATATAGCTTTGGAATAGTTTTAAATATTAAAAAAATTTTCACAGAAATTATATTTTAAGCTATATTTGAAAATGTTTTGACATAAATTAGCTGTTAAGCTGTAAAACATTGTAAAAAATATAACAACATTTTAAGCAAATTAATTTTCATCAAAAAATCATAAGTGAGGGGTGAGGGGGATAGGTGGCCATGAATGATAAAAACTGTTTATGTGTCAAAATGGAGCACTTTTTGCAGATAAATGATGTTATATGTATGAAAAAGAAGGGAAAACTAAAATTTTTAAAAAAATTTACAACAAAAACAACTGTTGGCCTATTTTTTAGTAAAAATTGAATATTTTAGAGGTTTTTTGAAAACAATATAAAACATTGCATTGATGAGGTAACAGTAAACCTTTTCTCATTTTTTCCAATTTACTTATTTGTACTTGCAGACAAAATAATTTTGATAAAAATTAATTTTAAAGTGGCGGAGATGTTTGTTAGCTGAATAAAAACTTGAAATTTCAATCGTTTTTTTATCATTCTGATGCTTAAAAAAATGCGATATGCTTGGTTTTCACTATGTCATTTCTGTGACAACACAAAACTTCATCACCTGAAATATCACCTTAATAAAACTCAGGAACATTTTCTGTATAGCTCCATTTAATAATTTATTTGTTTTTAATTTTTCAAGATAGCCAAATGTAGAAAAAAATGTCAACATGTTGTCATTTTCAATTTGATTGACAACAACTGACCACTGAAAATGGCATAGTGAAAAGCAAGCATTATACTGATAAAATCTACAGTTTTTGAGATATGGCAATAAATTTGATGTCATTATAATGTAATTTTTGTAACATACCTACTATCCGTACAAAATATTCACGAAAAAGCTTTCATGTACCGTAATTTTTATTAATCAACGACTTTTCATACAAAAAGTGTTTTACTGAGAAAGTAATTAGTCGTCGAGAGATCGCCAAAGTTTGATGTCATTATAACGGATTTTTTTGTTTTTAAATTTAAGAAGAATATATTTATGTTCAGAATCTGTATCACATCTTTGATTAAAAATTTTAAAAATGTTTTACCCAAATTTTCTTCTAACCCTGTTATGCAGGACTTTTTCAAAAATAAAAAAACGAAAAAATTCAGGCAATTTTATGTCATAACACAATTACCATTTAAATAAGATATTCAGGTTAAATAAAGTAATTTTTAAGGTACTATTACAGTGTGTACCTAGAAAAAAACACCTTTTTTATAAATTTTTTAGCCTAGTATTATTAATTTTAATGATTCAAATTTTTTAAATAATGAAGAATTATTCATGAGAAAATAAAAATTTTTTTTTGTCTTTATAGTTTTTGTTAATTTTCTACAAGGCGTTGAAGTAAGCGTGTTTAAGAAAGTATTGCAATTGGCTTCTCGTCCCTAGCATTTACAAAGCGTCTGAAAGTAAAAAAATCAAAGTGCATTCTTGAGTTAAGGGTTGTAGTCAAATAAAATAATAAAAAAAAAATAAAAAATTAAATAATAGCATTCGTTGAAAAAAAATGTACTAAAAACCCCCTTTTTTGCCGAAACCTTTAGCCATACAAAAAAACTATATAAGCATTTTCGCTTTTTATAGGTCTAGTGCTTAACAGAGTCTATAAAGATCACAATGAATCAAGATTCATCGATCTCCAACTCCAGATATCTTAGAAGCCAATTCGAAAAACCTTGTTTCGAGAAAAATGCGATTAAAGATTTAAAGGTTCTTAAATATCACGCGACATACGAATATAATATATGTTATAACTTTTTTATACATATTCTTAAACCTTAAAGAACCATATTCTGACGAAAAAAAAATTTAATTTTTAATTTCTTAAACACCTAATAGTACCTTAAATATTTATACCATTTTTTCATAATTAAACAAAACAAACACAATCATTTTTACATTTTGTATTTGATTTAATACAACTAAATTCTTTAATATTAATATTTCAAATTTTTACATGGTATTTAATATGTTTATCGCAGGCGAAGCAGAGGGTATTTGCTAGTTACTGTCTAAAAAGGAATTCTTCGTCTATACTTACGATACCATCGAGACTGTGTCTCTTTTATACACTGCGGTGCAGAACTATATATACACTAGGCCGGATCGATTTGTGGGGAGGCAAAAAAATCGCCCATTGCTCAGTGAAAATCGTATTCTAGGGATCAAAATAAGAAACTTTGCCCAAGGAACTATACCTCTAAAACGAATTCTAATGCCTCAACTTTTGACTTTTGTCCCGTAGGGTCAAATTTTGAAAAATCCCTCTTTGACCCATTTAGAGTGCCATAATCGAGTCTAAATGTATGACTTACCCCCACTTACTTTGGAGGGCCGATCCACCCATGCCAGTGGAGACTCTATTTCGCTGATTTTTTTCATGTAAAGTGCCAAAAATGGTGATTTTTGAAATGTTTGTATGGGGAACCCCCAGAGGGTTCCAGGGAGTGTGCCACTGGCATGGGTGGACCACCCCTCCAAGGTAGTGGGGTCGGTCATATATTTGGACTCGATTGGGGCACTCTAAATGGGTCAAAGAGGATTTTTCAAAATATAACCCTACGGGACAAAAGTCAAAAGTTGGGGCATTAGAATTCGTTTTAGAGGTCTAGTTCCTCGGGCAAAGTTTCTTTTTTTGATCCCTAAAATACGATTTTCACTGAGCAATGGGCGATTTTTAAATCGACCCGCCCTAATAAACACCCTATTGTTTCGACGTTATCTACGCCCATGACAAGAAAAAATAATTTTATTGAATGCACTAAAGAGAACATATACAGTTAACAACTTAGGTGAAGAACATTAAAAATTGGCTGCTCTTTACGCACCGTTATAATTATATTTCGAAATTTAAGCTGGTGCATAACAATAGATGTACGTTCGTAACAGCGGTAACAGCTTCACTTATGTGAGAGCTGTTACCGGCAAAGCTTTCACAAATAATTTTTTTGATTTTTTTTTTTTTTGCAATGCCTCGTGGTCAAGAGGGTAAAATTTTCGCTGTTAGAAAATAAGGTGTCAGCATTCGTGAAATTTCTCGAAAACTTAAACGAGCAGATCACTTAGTTCGCAATTTTTTGAAAGATCCAAGTAGTTACGATAAAAATAAGAAAGACGGAAGAAAACCAAAGCTTTCTGTGCGTGATAAGCGCAGTATAATAAAAGCAGCCAGAAACTCTATGAAAAGCGGAGAACAAATAGCAAATGATTTAAGGTTAAATGTCTCAAAATGGACCGTTATCGTGTGTTAAAAAATTGTAACCACATTGTTCGGCAAATATGAAAGTCAAAGCCAAAATTCGGGAACGCGGATTCGAGACCCAGCTCGGACAAAAAAATTTTTTTGTATATATTTTTTCAAATCTACATTTTTTACAATTTTTTCTATTTATTTAAAATTTTCTCTAAATTGTTTTGTGAAATTTCTTTTACAACAATAAAACAAAAGACTAAGAATTTATCCATATAAAAGTCTTCATATAATGTGTTATGTGTTAGAATTCGAAGACTTGGATTCGAGACTCAGCTCGAGCAAAAAACAAATTTTTTTTTAAATTTGGATTTTTTTTAAATTGTTCTGATCATTTTTAATTTTTTCTAAATTTTTAAAAAAGAATTCTGCTTCAAATGTAGGCCTTTCAGAAGCACTCATTAATACAGCGATCATGGAAAGTATATTGACGCCAATAAATGCACTACTAGCATGATTTCCTTTGCATAACACAGCTAAAATGCATGGTAAGAACTGAGATTTTGTGGGTAAGTACAAGAACGGGGTACTTGAGGTCAATGACTTTTGGAACAAAAATTTAGTCTTCTCAAGACGCATGGTATAAGGATAGAGGTAGCTGCAGCGCTGACTGCGCTCTCCTTCCATATTGCCATGTCTGTCAAATTCAGCTGTGTGGCGAATGGAAACAAAAGAAACGAAATAAAAATTTTTGCTCGTTTTGACATTTCCGGCAGTATGCTCTCATCTGGTGCATCTACCCGTATTCTTCTACCATGTCAAAACGTAAACATCGATTTATCATACATTGAGATCGGACTGTAAATGTCGATGATATGACGAAATATTTCAATACGCGACCCCTACGTTCGGTAAAAATTTTTTTTTCGAAATTGGCTTCCAAAAATGCTTCGAGTTAGAAGGATAAATGCTATGTTGAAAATGAAGTAAATTGTATGGAAAAGATCTGGTTGTTTTTGCAAGTCATTTAGCTTATTTTGACTTTTTTTTTACTTTCTTTTTTTTTAAGCTCGTGGCCACACCGGTTGCCACCAAGTATTTCGTTTTAACTAGGTCTCACTTTATAACATGGAGAATGTGCATTGACTTCGCGCGAATTATGGTTAATAATATCAATGTTATGCAGGGCTCGGATTTCGATGACCAAAAAACTGCAAATAATGACTTAAAAAATGACAAAAATGACCTAAAAACTGCAGAAAATGATATAAAAACTGACAAAAATAACCTAAAAACGCAAAAATTGCATAAAAACTAAACAAAAAATTTAGTCTTAAGAATACTAGCATACCCTGAGTTTTTATCTAACACTTGTTTCATTTTTCTACATACCCTTTCGTCAGTTTCACCACGCGCAGAGCTTTTTTCATCATCGCAGTCTACAAACAAAGCTTCTCCTTTGTCGAGAGGTAATGTTTTTGATTAAAGGGACTCTAGTGTTATGGGAATATGTTTAAAAATTTGCGTTTTGACATTTTTTAGCACGAAAAAAAACATAAAAATTGTAAAAATGACACTAAAATGACCTTAAAAACCGAAAAATGCTCTAAAAATTAAAAACGTACAAAAATGACAATAAAATAACTTAAAAGTCTCTAAAAATGACAAAAAAATGCCCTTAATGTAGTATAAATGACCTGAAAACTAAAAGTGACGAAAAAATGTCCAAAAAACTTTTCATATTTGGAATTTAGGAAACATAAATGGACGTCTTAGATAAGCAGGAAATGTCTTAGAAGCATCAGAAAAAAGAAGACACGAAGTCCTATCCCTGGTTATCAGTATAAGCTAGCAGCATAAAGCTCGAATAGAATATTGGCTAATACGTATCATATGATTAGTTCGGACGATCTTCTCCATCATTTAGTTGAAAAAGTTGCAAATGCATCACCTTGTCTGAAACCTTGTCTGGTAACAAATAGTGGAGAGAGGTCCTTCCCGGTTTTAACTTTGCTAGCACACAACACCCTGAGATTTTAATAGTTTGGAATGTATTCCTCCGACCATATTCTACGATCATAGAAGCTTGTGAATGCATTTAAATAGAGCTTCGCCTCCGTTATTAAACTGCACCATAGGTAAGAAATCGACTCTCGCGTTTTTGTTGTTCTTAAACCGAGTTATAGTTATCAGGACTTCATATAGTCGGGCAGTGCAACCTCAACGAAAATGGAGTTTCCAGGATATAATCTTTATTGGCAGGATTGTTGTCAGCGTCACCATTTAGAAGCTTAGAAAAGTGGTATTTCCATAACGTCAGCGTACTCTGGATATCAGCCACAAGATTTCCGTTTTCATCCTTGCCTTATTTTGTAAACAAACGCAGTCACATGCGTTCGATTTTTTTATCTGGCAATATATTTTAAAGGAAAATTTCAGTGAGAGAGAGAGCGTTTGTTCTAATTTATATGGAAATAGAATTGCCAGACATAAAAACCCCAAGTGAGGTGATTACGTTCGTTTTACAAAATAAGGCCACTAAAACCATCGACCAACCGTATTCTCATTTCGAACAAAATTTCGGGCCTCATTCCTGTCGCCTTGAGTTGGCATTACTGCTTTATTTGACCACCCATTTAACAGCTGATAGTTGCTTTTTGTTTAGTTTGCTTTGACATTTCATTATGGATCGACTTACACCAGAGCAACGCGTGCAAATTGCGGAAATTTTTAATCAAAATAATGGTTCTGTTCGTCAAACTTATCGTGCACTTCGTCCATTTTATGGCGTACATAATCGTCCTTCAGAGCTGCTAATTCGAAGAAAAATATATCGTTTTCGGACCACATCTACTGATAATGTGCATCCAGTGAGACGCCGAACAGTGCGAACTGAAGAATCTGTAGCCGCTGTACAGGAATGCATTGAAAATGATCCTTTCAAGATTCAACTTGTGCAGGAATTAAAGCCAAACGACCATCGTATGCGCCGCCAATTTGGCGAATGGGCTGAAGCACAAACAGAATTGTCGTATTTGGAGTGAGAAGAACCCACAAGCTTCTGTCGAAACACCATTACATCCACAGAAAATTACTGTTTGGTTACTATCCAATAAAGCCCGTTTCATTGATATTGAAAACTTATTACTATGTTTTATTATGATTTAAACTTGTATCACTCTATAAAAAGCACCCTTTATAAAACCTCTGTTTTGCCATCACCTATCTGCAGACAATAGCGGGGTTCACATGATTCTACATGTTGTCATATAGCATCATGTAGGATCATGAAACATTTCCAATTCAAGACAACATGTTTTCAGTTGGCTGTATCGAGCGTTCGAACAGTCAAATTCGAGGCTTGTTCAAGGCCGTTCGGAGTTCTCATAGATCCAGTTTTCGGTCAGAGATTTCATGGTAGGTCAGCGGGAGCTGCAGAAAATTAAAAACGGGCTCGGGCTCTCAAGTGCCAGCCTAAAAAAATATCTCCGGCTCCTTGGCTTTAAGTTAAAAATGATTATTTTCTTATAGAAGTAATATACTATCAGATAATTCAATCAATTTTCTTTCGTTAAGAAATTTGTGTCCGCAATAAGCAATAACCGCTTAGGTCGACTTAATACTGAACTGAGTTATTGATGTTGCTGCGTTCCACTCATAAAGCACTATAAGCACACACAATCTGGAGCTTCTAGCATGACCTTAGGCAAAGTTATGACACAAAACAAAAGACTTTTTCATATAACTTATATGGCGATTGATAACTTTGAAGAAAGATTTCTCAAAACATTGAAATCAGACTTAAGCTGTTATTGCTTTTCGACACAAAAAATTTCTAGTAAGTCTATTTCTTCAAATCAAAATGCGTATATATATTTTATTATACTTTAATTTATGCTGTTTGCATATCATGTGATATTTATGTAATACGAAAATGTGATATTTTTTAAATTTTATATGAATTACTCAAAAAAGTGCTGCCTTTTTAAAGTCGAACTTTGAAATCATATTCCTTAATTTGTGGCTGTTATGCGAAAATAGTTTATTTGATACAACTAAATCTTTTGTAATTAATTGGGCTTGTTGCAGATCTCCCACGCAATACAGTTAAGGGTAAAATAAGTTACAGAACTGAAAGTAACTTATTCTTTGCAATAAAGGATTCAAAGTTTTTACATAACGAAAGGGCCTATCCACATAACGTCTGGAAACAAAAACCCGCAAAATTCTTTATGAACACCACCATAATTTTATGCGCATGTGTGTAAAATATCCATACTACAGTTATCCTAATAAGTTTAAGGGTTGAAAATATTTTGTTTTCAAAACAGCTCTTTATATCTGAGGGAAGTTTTTGTTTTTCAATATCGAGTAGAAGGAAATGTGCGTTCGTTGAATAGAGATAGAATAATGAATAGTTCCTTCGATGAGAAGCGGTTAAATTTTTTGGGCAGGGCAGTGTAGACTGAAAATATATGTAAAAGTAAAAACTACTTATTATTTTTACAAAATATAATATTAAAAGGTTAAAAAATTAAAGCTTATGTAAGACTAAAGTTAATAGTTTGTATATCATTTGCAAATATTGTGAAAACATTTTATCAACTCAATAGTGACTTTGATTCAATACCAAAGTATATTTTCAAGGACTTGTGCTAAGCTCATGAAGTGTTTTTATTTTTAAATCGTTCTTGATTCAAACTTTATTTATTCCACAAGAAATCATAAGAATGGCAGTGATGTTATTGTGTTACTATATAAGAAAATATAATTCACATAAATCTTTGCCTGATAATAAATATTAGAACTCAACGAACTTTGCTTTTATATTTATTTAAGGCTGCTGGAACTGAATACATTTTCAAGTATTTTTTTAGCTATAACAATGAGCAACTTACATTTAATTGATTGACTTTGTTGAACATTAAAATTTAATTTTCATTTTGCAGTCATGAAGAAATAAACCAGCACGTTAGTAATTTCTTCCCAGTTGGCACAAGCTGTGAGGGTTCCAACAAAGACATTGACAACGAACATCTACTCAAGAGAATGGCAGGAGCACTTGTGACGAGTGAACAACAGGAAGCTGTTGCACTTAAGAAAGCTCTAGAGTGGGAGCTCAGTTTAGAATCAAGGGACTTGAGATCGCATGCATGGTTTCATGGACCTTTGGCTAGACAAAGAGCAGAGGAAATAGTCGTCAACGAAGGAGATTTTCTTATAAGGGACTGTGCATCCCAGCCAGATAATTATGTTTTATCATGTCGGTCCAAGGCTGCAGTGCTCCACTTCGTTATAAATAAGGTAAGTACTGGATATATACTTTTTGTACCAATAAACCAAGCCATAACTCACTAGTTGAGCGATCACTACACGGAGAAAACTGTTTGCTAAATTTGTATTGTGGTTAAGCAAAACTTGCTCGCAATTCTCAGTTACTTCAAAATTATTCTAGATTTCAGCAAAAACTAGTCAAACTTTGCAATTACAATGTATAATGTCTAAGAAAATTTTTGATTAAATTCAAGCTAAATTTTGCTAAGTTATTAAAAACTGCAAAAGCAAATTTCTACTTAATTCAAGCATATATTTGCTAAGTTATTACATATTGTAATTGCAAATATTGATTAGTTTTGCCGAAATCTGGCATATTTTTGAGGTGAAATAATTATTAACATTAAATTAAATTGAAAAATTACCACCATTTGGAGATTCGAACCTCGGCCGTGTGAGCGTAAGTGCATGGGCTTATCCATTCGACCATCGCAGCTGTTAACTAATCGTCACCTAATTTTATTAATTAAGAATAAACGTTTGCTCGTGTGTTAAGAAGAAATTTGCTTGAACACCGTGATTGAGCAAAGTTTTGCTGATTTGCTTTTAACCCATTTCCAACCGGTGTTCGACAAATCGAACTATACGTCCATTTCGTATTTTGTTACCTTGCCATTAAACCTTTCTTGTAAATAATATTAAATATATATGTGTAGTTAAAAAAATAAAGTAATGATGAGGTCTTTTATACAAAAGACAAAGCTATCTTTTGCAATAAAAAATCAAGACATGGCGACACCTGGATGACACAGGTATGAGTCAAAGTTAGTGTTCGATTTATCGAACGTTTTCACTTATTCCATACCATAAAATCCCATACAAATACGTTATGTCAAATTTAACCAACAAACGACAGCGTCTTACCCATTTCTATTGTGATAGACTCTTTTAGAGTTAACAGAAATTGAAACAAGTTAGTTTTATTCGAAACGCTTTGAGCGTTAAATGTTATGATTGTTATAAAATACAAATACTTTAAATATATCTATTCTAGCAAACAGCTGCTGCTTTGCCTGCGTTAAAGATATTAAATACCATGTAAAAATTTGAAATCTTAAAACAAAAGTATTTAGTTGTATTAAATCAAATGCAAAATATAAAAATGATTGTGTTTGTTTTGTTTAATTATGACAAAATGGTATATACATATGTTCAAAAATTACTTTTTTTAATTTGAATACATAATTTAAACGGTAATTGTTATGGTGACATATATATGCCTGGCTTTTCAAACATGTTATTTTTTAAAAACTATTTCAAATATTTTGTACGGATACTAGGTATAGAAGGTATGTTACGAAAATCCCGTTATTATGACATCAAAATTATAACGCTGTATAACGCATTTTTTTAAGCCTCAGAATGAGAAAAAAACGATTGAAATTTCAAGTTTTGATTTAGCAAGCAAAAATCTCCGCCACTTTAAAATTCATTTTCATCAAAATTACTTTGTCTACAAGTTCAAATAAGTCAATTGGGAAAATGAGAAAAGGTTTACAGTTACCTCACCAATGCAATGTTTTATATTGTTTTCAAAAAACCTCTAAAATATTCAATTTGTATTAAAAAATAGGTCAACAGTTGTTTTTGTTGTAATTTTTTTTTAAATTTAATTTTCCCCACTTCTTCCTCCCCCCTTTACGATATTTTGATGATAATCAATTTTCTTAAAAGGTTGCTATATTTTTTACAATGTTCTACAGCTTTAAAACTGATTTCTGTAAAAAAATTTCAAATATAGCTTAAAAAAGAATTACTGTGAAAAAAATTTTCAAATATTTCAAACCATTCCAAAGTTATATACATGTTTTATTCTATTTCCTTATTTTTACGTTTATTTTTGAAACATCAATGCATGACGATCAGAACCTTCTGATACATAAGGCATTCGTATTGATTTATAGTATTCCCCGGCAGACGTTGTCCTGCCGCAGACCGCCTTACTGCTCTACACGAATTTTCATGCTGTTCGGAAAAACAATTTTTATATATTCACCATTTTTAGTACAGTTGCCGAAAGTAACCTTATAACCTAAATTATCAAATTTTAGTTTAATACGACCGAAACCGTTCGAAATATTCCATTGTAGTTTAACTGTGGGCGGTAATGGGGTTGTGGAATAACTTTTTTCAGTTAAACCATCTCGTACTCGAAACAAATCGACTACCAGAATTTCAGCCCAACTTAGCTTAAGCATAGTGCGCTTTGCTTTACTCAACGCTTATGCACTGAAAAGTGGACGTAACTAAAGTGGGTCATTCCCATTTTTAGTAAAGTTAGCGAAAGTAACCATACAAAGTAAATTCCCAAATTGTAGTCTTATACGACAAAAAACATCTGAAATATAGCATTTTTTGCAAATAGTGAGCGGGAAAAGTAGGCGTGGCAAATATGACATAGCTTATTACGATAAAGTTGAAATAGTAAATCGTTTGATATCTATACCAACTTAATCTGTGGTTAATCAATGGTTCTTGCGTGGTTATCAAACATCCGTGCAGTGTCACAACGCTTTAATATATTCGTATAGATAGACTCACACAATCTCAAGTAGGGAAAAGCGGATTGGCAGGACTGAAAAACATGATTTATGCTTATAACATAGAGTAGTACTTATAACTCATTTCTGGCAACTCCCCACTAAACATTTGCAAATGCCCATTACACCATGTATGTGTGTACGACGAAAAGATATTGTTTTTGCTTTCAATTACACGCATCTAATTATACCATTCGTCGTAAAAACAAATATCGTGTTATATGGGCAAAAGCAACAACAAAATATTTTGATCGTCGTACAAACAAACATCAAGTGATATAGGCAAAATAACATTCAAGCTGATTGTGGAATCCGGGGGATTAGTTGCGGCGGGAGTGGATCAGATCCGCACTTCCTTCCCCTTAAAGCAAAAATTCCATTGTTGAATTCGTGCGAGGGAACTGCATTACCGATCCGCACTCCGAAAAACAGCTGTTCAGCTGTCAAAACAAAATAAGGTAACGAGTGGATTTGTTTAAGCGCAACTTATTTATAATAAAAGTAAAATATATAAAAAAGAGACAATTTAAAAGTAATCATACAAAAAATTTATTTTTTAAACATCCGAAAAACATTGTGCTGGTAATATGGAGCTTTTGACGAGTGTTCCTTTCACCGCAGCATAGCGTTGCAGAATCCAGGACGCATCTCACTAGCTCTTTTTTGTTGGTGTTAATGTTTTTTGCATATATTATGGTGTTTACTTTGCTCCTGAGTCATCCGGATCCACACCAAGACATTCCAGCCTTATCTCTGCTGCTCCTGGTACAGATTCCGATGATATTTGCTGCTTCTTTGGCCTGGCTATTATGTTTCTACCTTGACTAGATATGCTGCTAATAAATGTTTGTATTTTGCTAAGGAAATGTACTCGATTGCGTTGTTTTCCGATTTGGAAGGCTGTTGTGTTAAAAATATTTGCGATCATATTTTGCAAATCGGCCTTTGTAGTCTAGTGGAGAGTGCACTAGACTTTCAACCCAGAGGTCCCTTGTTCGAATCCGGGCTCGGGCATGGTTCTTTTCACTTTCTTTGTTCTTTCCTACTTCCATATGGAAAAACTAAAAATCCACAAATAAATTGTGGAAAATGTGAAAATAAATAACACGAACACAACTAAGGGCTGGAAATGCTTGCCGAGGTTAAGGCATAACACTAGCCTCGGTTAAAAGTAATTCAAATTGTCTTTCACGGTTGTTTAGCCTAATCAATAATTTCACGTATGGTTCCAATTAATTCCTCTAAATAATCTATCCTTTCCTTTCAGGTCGAAGACCAAACCTTGTTTGTATAAGGCGCATGCCTTGGTACTTTGATCTTTAAAAAAAAAAACCCACGATGCGAGGTTGTTTGCCTGTTATTGGGAACACCCCTAATATAAAATTCAAACCTTTTCGACGATTTATTTAGGTGTTAAAAAAGGCTGATTACCTGATTTTCAACATGGTTGGTATGTGTAAAGGCGAAATAAAGCACTTAAAGCTGTGAGTTGACATCTAGAAAAATATCTGAAAAACTTGTTGTGCTATTGAACACCGAAAACTTTTATGATAAAAATTATATTTTTTTAAATTTATAAAAAATTCTTTTTGAGTAAAAAAGAAATTGCGACATGTACGAATATTTTTAACACCAATTTCGAGTTCAGCGACCTCAAATTACCCTGAAATCATTTATCGCATTTCTTTTTTTGAGAAATTTTCTACAAATCCGCACAGATCCGACCCAATTTTATTGGGGATGTTAAGTGAAAAAATTTGTATGAAGTGCGGATGAACTGCGTTTTCAACAATAGCCCTATTTCACTCCGAATCCAAAAACTTTGCTACCGATTCACTCCGAACATGCTCGCTGAATTCTACAATCGATAAACCAACGAAAACGGGTAATTCTTCCGCCGCAACTGATCCGCCAGATTCCACAATCAGCACGATTGAAAGCAACTACACAACATGGCTGCCGTGTTGTATTGAAGCTCTAGCGACAAAGAGAAGAAAGCTTCGCATGCTGTTGTCTTGTGCTCAGCGTTGCCAAAATTTGAAAATTTTACCAAAACTGGTAAATTTTTCTTTCGAAAATTAAATTAAATTTCATTTTGGTAAATTTTTGCAGTGACGAAACAATACAAAATTTTTTTAAAAAATGTTCCCTCAGTCTAAAACGTATAAAAATTATCGCCCTTTTAATGTTATCGAACTTGTTGGCTATGAAAAAACCACACTGCTGATCCCAATGGAAATTACTACGATTTTCTAAATTTGGCTTAAAATGCGACATGGGTACTGTAGATTTTTTGAAAAACTGTTGCATAGGACTAACAAATTTTGGCAAAAATTTAGTGGCATTTCTTCACAGTTCAGCTACTGCTAAAAAAAATTTTCATACACTTTAATAAAAAAGAAAAAACAAAACTAAGAAAAAGACTCGATTTTAAAACCATAAATAATCATGCTGATTGTGGAATCTGGCGGATCAGTTGCGGCGGGAGAATAACTCCTTTTCGTTGGGTTATCTATTTTTGAATCCGGCGAGAAGCTTCCGAGTGAATCGGTAGCAAAGTTTGCGAATTCGGAGTGAAAAAGGGCTATTGTTGAAAACGCAGTCCATCCTCACCTCATACAAACTTTTTCATTTTTCATCCGCAACAAAATTGGTGCCGATTTGCAGAAAATTTCTCACAAAATAAGCGATAAATGATTTCAGGGTAATTTGAGGTCGCTGAACGAATCCGGTGTTTAAAATATTCCTACATGCCGCAATTTTTTTTTTACTCAAAATGAAATTTTTATAATTTTTAAAACGATTTAATTTTCATCATAGAAGTTTTCAGTGTTCAATAAATCTGTGGTCACAAGGAATAATGACTAAACTCAAAGTATTGTAAAAAACTATCTTTTAACTGCACGAACTACGACCCTTTGTTTAAAATATATGAACCGTTGCAATAAAAATATGTGTAGACACAAGTGATGATCAATTCTGGGCTAAAAATGGATATCTGCATACTTTCAAAAATTGACGATAAAGTAAACTCTATATCGTTTTTTTACATTTTGAGTTTAGTCATTATTCCTTGTGACCACAGAAACAGCGAAACAAATTTTTCAGACATTATTCGAGTTGTCAACTTAAAGCAGTATGCGTTTTATTCCGCTTTTACACATACCAATCATGTTGAATATCAAGTAATCAACCTTTTTTTAACACCTAAATAAAACGTCGAAAAGGTTTGAATTTTATATTAGGGGTATTCCCAATCACGGTCAAACAGCCTTGCATCGTGGGATTTGCAAAATATGATCGAAAATATGAATTAAATTGTGAGCTTTAGATAGGGATGCCAGACGTACTGTTTTTCGCAGTACACGTACTGTTTTTTTTCAAATGTACTGTTTTCTGCATAGCACCTAAAACAGTACCAAAAAGTACTGTTTTTTACTCTTTGTACTGTTTTTTGTACTGCTTTCTTTTTGTTATTAAAAAAAAAACAAAATAAAATATTTTTCAGTGTTTGATCACAAAAATTTGTTCAGTGTATAAAAAAAAATATGATTTGAAACACCCTGTTACAAAAGACGTCAAATGTTTACAACATTGTTATGTTATTATCATAATCCAAACAAAAGAAACAGCACAATCAACTGAATAATAAATATATGTATATATTGCGAGAAGATTTAATTTAGCGGACATTTTACACCACGGTAAGATATATTTCGAATTTTTGTTTATCCTCCCTGCAGTGTCCCTGCAGTGTAAGACTAGTCAGCATTAAAACATGAGTAGTATTTATACTAGTCAAAACAAACTAGTTTATATTTTGTCACGATTTACTAGTTGCAAAAGTAGTTTAAACCCAACTAGTTTTTGTCAAGTCACATTAAACCAGTTGTAAAACTAGCCAAAATCAAACTATACTACATATTATCAAAATCAACCAGTTCCAAAACCAGTTGGATCTGGGTACCCCATTGGAACAAACTAATAATAAACAAATTAAAACATATAAAAACTAATTTAAAAACATGTAGTATACCATAAACATGGTATTTCATCAAATAGCTTTAACTTTAGCCTTTAGCTAATATTTTGTTGTAAAAATATATGTTCTTTGAACCTATGAACTATTGAAAAAATATGAACCTATGAACTAGTTTTAATTCGATAATTACTATATTGGTTAAAAACTAGTCACAACCCAACTAGAACTTTACTTTACATAAAAAATGAGTTGTTAACTAGTTAAAACCTTATCTATAGTAAGACAATTGTCTTTTCCAATGACATCACCACGTAAAAAATACCAGTCGGTTCTATGCC
Source organism: Dichetophora obliterata (assembly GCA_963920525.1). Taxonomy (NCBI): domain Eukaryota; kingdom Metazoa; phylum Arthropoda; class Insecta; order Diptera; family Sciomyzidae; genus Dichetophora; species Dichetophora obliterata. Next base: position 90,848,293 of record OY986436.1, read on the forward strand.
CTGCAGTGTAAGACTAGTCAGCATTAAAACATGAGTAGTATTTATACTAGTCAAAACAAACTAGTTTATATTTTGTCACGATTTACTAGTTGCAAAAGTAGTTTAAACCCAACTAGTTTTTGTCAAGTCACATTAAACCAGTTGTAAAACTAGCCAAAATCAAACTATACTACATATTATCAAAATCAACCAGTTCCAAAACCAGTTGGAGCTGGGTACCCCATTGCAACAAACCCTGCAGTGTAAGACTAGTCAGCATTAAAACATGAGTAGTATTTATACTAGTCAAAACAAACTATTTTATATTTTGTCACGATTTACTAGTTGCAAAAGTAGTTTAAACCCAACTAGTTTTTGTAAAGTCACATTAAACCAGTTGTAAAACTAGCCAAAATCAAACTATACTACATATTATCAAAATCAACCAGTTCCAAAACCAGTTGGAGTTGGGTACCCCATTGGAACAAACTAATAATAAACAAATTAAAACATATAAAAACTAATTTAAAAACATGTAGTATACCATAAACATGGTATTTCATCAACTAGCTTTAACTTTAGCCTTTAGCTAATATTTTGTTGTAAAAATATATGTTCTTTGAACCTATGAACTATTGAAAAAATATGAACCTATGAACTAGTTTTAATTCGATAATTACTATATTGGTTAAAAACTAGTCACAACCCAACTAGAACTTTACTTTACATAAAAAATGAGTTGTTAACTAGTTAAAACCTTATCTATAGTAAGACAATTGTCTTTTCCAATGACATCACCACGTAAGAAATACCAGTCGGTTCTATGAGAATAGGACATAAATCGAACTAGTTGTTGGATATTTCCAACTAGTTGTTGACTGGTATAAATCTAGTTGATTACACTGCAGGGAACTAATAATAAACAAATTAAAACATATAAAAACTAATTTAAAAACATGTAGTTGATAAACTATCTTGAATTATATTAATGCGACATATACTCTCATTTTTAAATGTTTTTATTGCAACTTTGTAGTAGATTAGAACTTAGTATATATATACCATAAATATGGTATTTCATCAAATAGCTTTAACTTTAGCCTTTAGCTAATATTTTGTTGTAAAAATATATGTTCTTTGAACCTATGAACTATTGAAAAAATATGAACCTATGAACTAGTTTTAATTCGATAATTACTATATTGGTTAAAAACTAGTCACAACCCAACTAGAATTTTACTTTACATAAAAAATGAGTTGTTAACTAGTTAAAACCTTATCTATAGTAAGACAATTGTCTTTTCCAATGACATCACCACGTAAAAAATACCAGTTGGTTCTATGAGAATAGGACATAAATCGAACTAGTTGTTGGATATTTCCAACTAGTTGTTGACTGGTATAAATCTAGTTGATTACACTGCAGGGATGAGAATAGGACATAAATCGAACTAGTTGTTGGATATTTCCAACTAGTTGTTGAATGGTATAAACAAAGATTATATAGTATAAAGATGTGCCACGTAGAACATTAAAAAGTAACAAATATTTTTCAGATCAATACGTAAGCTTTTGTGAGCGCGATGAAAAAGCTTTCTTGAGAGAAAAGTTTCCAACGTTTGCATGCACATTCTATCTGCAATGCTCTTTCTCTCGTCACTCCACAATGCTTCACAGCATAGATCACCACTGCATGGTTTCTCATAGCTAGCGAGATTCGAGAAATTTTATGTTGTAATTGTTTTTTCCATTGTTGTTGTTGGAACCAAGCAATTGTGATCTCTGCTTGACAGCAACAAATGTTTTTGTTTGTTTGCATTATTTTCATGATGATTTCCTTATTTTGTGCGAAGCAGATTTTCGTATTCACTGCTTGCTATTAATATTGACTATTTTTGATTGAATCAGCCAGAGCAGTAAAATCTGCATATACTTTCAGAATCTTAAGGAAAACTGAATAACGACATACAAATCCATCCAATGAATTCAAAATTGTTTATAAATAAAATTGTTAATTCACATTGATATTTAAGAAATTGATTAGTAATTAATTTCAATTATTTTTTTTCGTTATTCAGAATAATTAATTATTTTTTTATTTATATGAATGCCATTTACAACGAATGCAATTAAAAAATAATTTCAAATTTTTCAATAACTAATTTTTTGTGCATTATTATTTCTTGATTCATTGCCTATTCATGTGTTATTCATTATCAATTTTATAGTCATTATTAATATTTTATTTATTATTAATTTGGTTCATTATTCAAATGTGAATAACAAGATTTTTTCATTTTAGTTATTATTCAAAAGTTAATGAAAACTTAGAAATGAATACGAAATTTATAATGAATAAAAAATTAATAATGAATAAAAAATAATAATGAATAAAAAATTAATAGCGAACACTTTATTCATAAAATAGTAGTGAATAACAAAATGTTTTATTCATTGTATTTTTTATTTAATAACTTTTATTCTGTTGTAGTGAATAAAAGCGTACAATACAAAGTTGTAGTGTTATATTGTAGTGAATAACAAATTAATAACAGTGGTAAACAATTTGATAAAAAAGTTTGCGCGACGAAAACGGCATTGCTAGTTCGATAAAGTATTTTTTCTAGATAATAGAAATCATTAAGAATTTTCCAAGTTGGTTTGAATTTTTTTAGAAGAATTTTCGACTTTTTTGAGTTTCTAAAAATAATATCCCCACTTATGATCCTATAAATCAAAAAGTATTAATTTATTTTACAAGATTTATAAATATTTACAAATGAGACATTTATACCTTTTATTTAAGCTATTGTTTATACGTAATGCTACCAACTCATGTTATTAAAAAATAAGTATATTTGCTACTTAGAACACTGAAAATTAAGTATTTGTAAGTATAATTTTTAAAAATAAGTATAAGTAAGTATATCACCTTAGAAAAAAATTTTAATATTTTCTAGATATTATTTACTAATTTAAGAACCAATAGAACCCACAATATTCCGTAAGTGTTGTCACGCCCTTTTAATAAAATACTTTTAAAAATACTTTTGAAGTTATAGGATCATAACTGGGGACATATTTTTCAAAACTTAAAAAAATCGAAAATTCTTCAATTCTTTTCGAATTGCATTCGTTCTATAATACTCATACAATTTAACACAAAGTCTATATTAATAAAACTTATTTTCTGGTTTGTTTATTTAATTGACATTTATACAAATCTAAATGGCTTAACGGACTTCGCTCAATTTGAGTACAAATACTGTGTGCATCCTTAATTAGATTGTTACATACTTAGTTTTGATCACGCTCATTCCATCCATTTTCACTTACGTAATTTTGATATTGAAAATCTTTCTTGAAAAAATTTTTTTGCAAATTAAATTTAAAAAATTTCAGTAATTTTAATACCAAAAACATTCACATATCTTTAGAATTTCAGAAATTTTTGGTACAACATAAAACATCGTTATCCAAGTATGAGAAAAACAGCATGAAAACCAAAACTTTGACTTTCGATGCAAATATATTCGCTATTTTTATCATCAAATTATTTTAATCAAAGTTTTAATAAAAGCACTTTACAAAAATAGTATCAAATGTAGCGTTAGGTCAGTGAATATATCCTTCTTTTTTTTCAAAACCGGTCCAAAATATTGAATTTTTACTAAAAAAATTATTAAAAAAATGTTTGTGTTGTATAAATAAGAACAATTGAAAATTGCATTTCTGAGTACTTTTCATATAGTTAAGCATGTTTTTGCAATAATATAATAAAAATATATAAAAGTAGTTAAATAAAATATTTTTTCACAAAAAAAATAACTTAAAAATATTGCTTACAACATTATTCGCGGCTAAGCAATCGCCCTTACAATAATATAACACTAAAAATATCATGTGGCAAAACGGCAAAAAAAAACCAAGTCAACACACAAAATATACCTAGATAATGACATCTTTATGATATTATATTCTTGAAATTATATAACAAAAAACTAAGAGATAATGCAAAAAAATATAATAACTTTAAATTATATAATGCTCGTAGGGTAGTTTAGTAAAAAAATTGCCTACATTTTTTAAGTAAAACCTAATAAAATTCTGCTACATTTTGTTGGCAGCTAAATCGTTTATTCAAATGCTTCGTGCATCAAATCTTTACATATCATTTCTATTGATTTTCAATATTATGCTCACAGTTGCTCACATTGTCGCTTACTTATTCTCTCTCTCTCAAAAGCTTTAAATCGTTCGCTCGCTGACTCTCATAAAGCTTTTGTGTGGATTTATGATAAATCCACCTTCAAATTTTACTGTGCCACTTGCTTGTATGGCGGTGGCACATCTTTCTATTATATTATCTGTGGTATAAATCTAGTTGATTACACTGCAGGGGTAAGACTAGTCAGCATTAAAACATGAGTAGTATTTATACTAGTCAAAACAAACTAGTTTATATTTTGTCACGATTTACTAGTTGCAAAAGTAGTTTAAACCCAACTAGTTTTTGTCAAGTCACATTAAACCAGTTGTAAAACTAGCCAAAATCAAACTATACTACATATTATCAAAATCAACCAGTTCCAGAACCAGTTGGAGCTGGGTACCCCATTGGAACAAACTAATAATAAACAAATTAAAACATATAAAAACTAATTTAAAAACATGTAGTATACCATAAACATGGTATTTCATCAAATAGCTTTAACTTTAGCCTTTAGCTAATATTTTGTTGTAAAAATATATGTTCTTTGAACCTATGAACTATTGAAAAAATATGAACCTATGAACTAGTTTTAATTCGATAATTACTATATTGGTTAAAAACTAGTCACAACCCAACTAGAACTTTACTTTACATAAAAAATGAGTTGTTAACTAGCTAAAACCTTATCTATAGAAAGATAATTGTCTTTTCCAATGACATCACCACGTAAAAAATACCAGTCGGTTCTATGAGAATAGGACATAAATCGAACTAGTTGTTGGATATTTCCAACTAGTTGTTGACTGGTATAAATCTAGTTGATTACACTGCAGGCCCTGCAGTGTAAGACTAGTCAGCATTAAAACATGAGTAGTACTTATACTAGTCAAAACAAACTAGTTTATATTTTGTCACGATTTACTAGTTGCAAAAGTAGTTTAAACCCAACTAGTTTTTGTCAAGTCACATTAAACCAGTTGTAAAACTAGCCAAAATCAAACTATACTACATATTATCAAAATCAACCAGTTCCAAAACCAGTTGGAGCTGGGTACCCCATTGGAACAAACTAATAATAAACAAATTAAAACATATAAAAACTAATTTAAAAATATGTAGTTGATAAACTATCTTGAATTATATTAATGCGACATATACTCTCATTTTTAAATGTTTTTATTGCAACTTTGTAGTAGATTAGAACTTAGTATATATATACCATAAACATGGTATTTCATCAAATAGCTTTAACTTTAGCCTTTAGCTAATATTTTGTTGTTAAAATATATGTTCTTTGAACCTATGAACTATTGAAAAAATATGAACCTATGAACTAGTTTTAATTCGATAATTACTATATTGGTTAAAAACTAGTCACAACCCAACTAGAATTTTACTTTACATAAAAAATGAGTTGTTAACTAGTTAAGACCTTATCTATAGTAAGACAATTGTCTTTTCCAATGACATCACTACGTAAAAAATACCAGTCGGTTCTATGAGAATAGGACATAAATCGAACTAGTTGTTGGATATTTCCAACTAGTTGTTGACTGGTATAAATCTAGTTGATTACACTGCAGGGGGGCTAGTTTAAAAAATACATTTTCAGAAATGGAAAGCGAGGAGAATATTTCAGATGATATATTATTAAATAGCTCGAGCACAGATGTTGAAGAAGTAAGTTGTCGATCATCTTCTAAACAAAAAAGAGAGCACGGCGTAAAAACAAATTCCAAGATAGCTGGAAAAGCAACTTTAATTGGACTACTAGAGCTAATGACGAGTTTATGGCAAAATGCACATCTTGCGGCGTTTGTTTTTCTATTGCTAATGGGGGTATTGCCGATGTCAAACGCCATTTGAAGACAGTAAAACACATACGAAATATGGGAAGCAGGTACCAAAAATCTGTAAGTTGCTTTTTAACCCATAATTCCAGTAAAGGTACAGAAGGAGCACAACAGGCTATCTCAGCAGCAGAGGCTGCATTCACGTATCATACCGTATCACATTGTCACAGCTACAAATCTGCAGATTGCAGCAGCAAGCTATTTAAGGAGATGTTTGCCGATTCAAATGTGGCGTCCAATTTTAAATGTGGTAGGACAAAGATGTCAAAGATTACAACAAACATCCTGGCTAAGCATGCCATTAAAACAGTGTTAGATGACCTAGCCTTTGACCGCCCATTTTCTATATCGACCGACGCGTCAAAAAAAAGAAATATAAAAACGTTTCCTTTAGTTTTACGGTATTTTTGTAAACATTCGGGTGTTAATACAAAACTGTTGAATTTTTATAATTTAAATACCGAAATGTCAATTGATATTGCAGAGTCTATAAAGTCAAAATTAGAAAATAACAATTTAAATTTAGCCAACGTCACTAGTTTTTGTGCAGATAATGCTAATGTCAACTTTGGCTGCAAAAAAAGCGTCTTTGTTGAGCTTAAAAAATGTAACCCAGATGTCATAGGTGTTGGATGTTTGTGTCACATCATAAGCAATGCGTTTAAAAATGCATTAAAACTTATGAAGATCGATACAGAGAATATTGTAATTAAAGTTTTTAATGAGTTTAGCTCATCGACAAAAAGAACATCCAATCTCAAAGAGTTTTTTGAATTTTGTGACTTAGAATGGAGTGAATTGCTTTGCCATGTACCAACGAGATGGCTTAGTTTAAACCCTGCAGTGGAACGATTATTGAAAAACTATGCACCCATAAAAACATATTTTCTTTCCAAAGATGATTGTTCAACCGTTTTAAGGGAATTTTTTGAGTCTGAAAGTTCCGAAGCTTATTTAGGATTTATACACAATATTGGAGTTGCATTATCATCGTCTATAAAAAAATTGGAGGAGGATACCCTTGTTATCGTAGATATGTTCAAAATAGTTATACAGCTTCGCGACAAATTTGAACAACAAAAGAGCGAGAAGTTTTATGGTTACTTAGCTGAAACCGTCTGCAGAAATTGTAATGATCCACAGGAAATATCATTGTTTAAAAGACGAGCCGAAGCAGTTCTTTCATACATAATAACATACATCGAAGAACATTTCGATTTAAAAAATAATAAATTCGAAAAACTCAGTGTCTTCAATTTGAATTCTCACATATCTTTCCACGATTTTACTGAAGTGATTAAATTGTTCGGTATCAAAAATTTTGATATGGATCTACTTTTTGATGAGTTCCTTTCTTTAAAAACTTTTGCTGAAAACGTAAAAAAAGAAACAACCGTAGATGAAAAATGGAAAGCGTTTTTAAACAGTGGAACGTTTCCCAATTTTGAAAAAATATGTAATTTTATTTTTTCCATTCCTCATTCCAATGCCGCTACGGAAAGAATATTCAGCTGCATGTTTTCATTTTGGAGAAAAGAGAGAAACAGACTCTTAATAGAAAACTTGGAAAGTGAACTTATTATAAAAACTAACTACGATTATACCTGTATCGAATTTTTAAAGTTTTTGAAAACTGAAGATGGAAAAAATGGTATTTTAAAAGATGTACCAAAAAATGATAAATATTTATAAGATAACTTTTAAAGTATTTTTATTTAGGTAAACTATATATTCCTACCATCTCCCAGTGAAGGCTAGTTATTGAGTCTAAATAATTGAGACAGACCGATTCCAAGCCGATATTAAAATTCTTATTTTTTTTGGGCATAACTGAATTTAATTTTGCTATTTTTTATTTTTTTTTTATTGAAAATTATTTGTCACGCTTGTAGCAATATTTGTGCTGTAAAAAATAATCTTTTTTTTTTTCATTATCATGGATTGAATAATGGTAATTAGAATGTCCCAATTTTACATAATCAACGATGTTAACTGGTGTTTTTTATTTATTTATTTATTTTAAAATTTACATTTTTAATTTAAATGTTTCTCAATTCTTTAATCAAAAAAATTACAAACAAATATTATATGTATATTTTTATAATACTTTTTATTTTAGGTATTCCTTTTTTGTAATCATTTTCAATTACTTTTTTTTTATTTTAATGTTGAATGTTCAATTACTTTATTGAATGTGCAAATACTATTTTTAACTCGATTAATAATTAACTGGCTAGTTAAATTTTTTTTATTAATTCGTGATTTATTACAATTCTTTATTCAAGGAGAAAATTTAATATACCTATGTAATTTTTTAAATAATAGACAATTTTTTTATTCATGAATTTACGAATATTTTTTAACTAAATAAAATTTAAAGTTTTATTAATACTTGTTAAAGTATTTCGTAGTTTCAGTTATAATCTCATGTTTTTGTTTTGTTTATGCTATTTTTATGTAATTTCTTATGTTTAAATATGTTTACTGGAATAAAATGTTATGTTTTTATTAAAAGAAAATGTACTGTTTTTTTTTTAATTGTACTGTTTTTTTTTTGTTGATGTACTGTTTTACCAAATTTTAATTCTGGCAACCCTAGCTTTAGATCAAGTAAGTTTTTAAAGAAGACAACAACAACAACTCTGTATAGAGTCAATCACTTAGCTGACTAGGCAGTCTGTTTCGGAAATCGCTACATATTCCTCCTTAGTAGTCTTTGAGTGATTAAGCTGTGATCAACTCACTGTTTAAACTAGTATATGAGAACGCAGATTTGGAATTGATTCTTTTGAATTGTATGGCTGCTTATCATATGACATTTTAAAGCAGTAGGCTATTTATAGATCACCGCCATCAACTCTATCAAGGGTTGCCATCTGTTCTAGTTGCTTCTTTATTTATTTCAATATTCATTGGTGTTCGATAGTTTGTCGAAAATGCACCATAGAAATTAAACGAGTTTTTTGCTTCGCCAGAAGCTAGTGTTCTAACTGAAAGCTGGCTATTTTCACAACGAAAACATTTTTAACATTTTTTTAGCAGCGTATCTAGCTAAGGTAGAAACATAATCGCCTGGCCAAAGAAGCAGCAAATAGCATCGGACTCTGTACCAGGAGTAGCAGAGATATGGCTGAAATGTCTAGGTGTGAATCTGGATGACTCAGGAGCAACATAAATACCCTAATTAGGGATGCAACATCGTTCTTAAAAACATCGATGTTTGAAAACAACGATGTTCACTTGACAATTATCGATGTTTAAAAAAATCGTTGATAAGACCGATATATCGATGTTTTCATTTTTGTATTAGGCCTAGTATTGGATTCGAAAAATATAAGTATTATTTTTATAGATTACATATTTTTTATTTGCACTCTATTATAAAATATGAAAGAAAGAATAATTTATTACAATGTATGGACGTAGAAAAATTTACAAAAACAATATTTGAAAAAAAGGAATCGACAATATTTCTGTATTTTGTATGAAAAATGTCTTTTTTTGTCATTTTTCTTTCGACCTCAAAAAACGGGGGTTTTTTGTTCATACAAAACACAGTTTTTTTTATTTACACAGTTTATTACTATTGTTTTTTTTTTAATATTTCCTGAGAAAAAATCTCATATTCCTTTTTGTAAACTTTTTTATGTCCGGTTTTTTGATTTTTTTTTATTTTTGCCGACCTCAAAATTAGGCTTTATAGCAAAAATGAGCATCGATGGGGTCAAACGATGTTTTTCGGTGGTAAACTTCGATAGTTTTGTTTCAATACTTATCCTTCATTTATAGCACGGGTAATCTGCTGGCATCACTTGATTGCACCAGCAGGATGGTGTCTTATACCTATAGACCACCTACCAAAATCTATATCAAATAAAAAACATGTTTTCCCATTTCATAAGTTTAAAACATTTATTTGTTGGAGTTTATCAATTTGGAAATTGAATTAAGGAAAAGAAGCTTAGATAACCTCGTCACTACAAGCATATTTCTTTCTTGAGTGATAGTTGCTCCAGCTTCCGAGAACAAGTGTTCGCTGGGTACAGATATAGCATTCCAATCTTCGCAAGTTTTGAAAATAGAGATTTCATGTCATCCCAAATTTCGATAGCATATTTTTTTATTGGGGTAATAGGAGTCTGCAGGTACATCTGCACTTCTGTTTCGCTTACATTTGCTATTGAATATGCATCAGAATATTTATTTTTTGTGTTATTGTGTGTTAGCTTTTTGTGGTATTTCCAGATGTCAAATTGTGAATCGGCTAAAAATGAGCAAACGATATCGATGTTTTTCCTTTTCAGAACGATGTATCGCTCATAAGAACATAGATGTTGATATCGATGTTTATGAACGATATATCGTCGATGACGATACTATTGATGCATCGTTTGCATCCCTAAGCCTAATACATATATCCAAAAATCATCAACAAAATAGCTATTGCGATGCGTCCTAGCGGCTGCAACGCTGTGATGCGCTTAAAGAAACACTCGCTAACAGCTCCATATTACCAGCACAATGTTTAACGGATGTTTAAAAAATACATTTTTTGTATTATTACTTTTAAATTGTCTCTTTTTTTATATTTTTTACTTTTATTATAAATAAGTTGCGCTAAAACAAATTCACTCGTTACTTAATTTTGTTTTGTCAGCTGAACAGCTTTTTCGGAGTGCGGACCGGTATTGCAGTTCCCTCGTACGGATTCATCGATGGGATTTTTGCTTTAAAGGGAAGGCAGTGTGGATCTGATCAACTCCCGCCGCAACTGATCCGCCGGATTCTACAATCAGCATGAATAATATAATGCTTCCCAAAGGATTAATCAATAGTGAAATAATTAATAGTGTAGTATAGGTCAGCGAAAAAGTATATATAAGAGTATACATCTAGATTGTTTTGCTCTTATATATATTTTGCTTTATTATATATAAGATTGCTATGTTTCAAACAATTGAGCCTATTCTGCAGAATCTTTTATGACAAAATTCTGTTATTCTGTTATGATTTTTCATACAAATTTTTGAGCTGTCAAAAAATCTGTTACGAGACCAAAATTCGTATTTTGCACGACAATCTTTTATGAAATGTGTTATAAATCATAGCAAATTTCTCGAGCTGTCAAAAAATCTTTTACAATACTTTTATTTGGCATTCTGCATGACAAAATCTGTTATGAAAGACAAGAGAATAACCGATATATTTTCTGTCTTTTATCGTAACAAATTTTTAGAAAGCGAACATTTTGGTCTGAAAAAGGTGTGCTTATTTAAAAATTTCAATAAGAAATGCTGTTAAAAGGCGCAAATGTAAGTAGCCTTATTTTTAAATATAAATATATGCATATGTGTTTGTTCAATGTAATGTTGTTAAGAAGAAATTCCCCTTTCACATTGTTCAACAATTAAATTCAATTTTTTGACGTTCTCTTTTGGACTTGACGAAAGCTTTCACATTTGTCAAGAATTGAATTCAATTGCATGTCATCTATGCTTTCTTTCTTCAAAACAAAAGCGGTTGCATCAACAGCTTAAAATTTTTTTGTAAAATATTAATTATAATTCATAAGCGACGGAAATATGCTTATCATAAATAAATTTCGAAAATAATTCAACAAAATAACTTGTATTCAAGTTTCAGTACATCAAACGCACGCCAATACACAAAAAAAATTAAGCAATCTGCAAAAAACGAGAAAAGCACAAAAGGAACACGAACAAATTGACGGTATAGAGACACCGGTACCGTCAACTTTTTCTCCCTTTCGTCGCTTCCAATTTGCGGCCTACAAACTATGAAAATTGAATTCAATTTTTGACCAATGTGAAAGGGGTCATACCATCGAGCAACTTGTTACATGACCCTAGCTATCGTACCTGGCATGACCGCGCTGGTCTGCTTGTCAGAAATGTTGATTTAAATACAAACTCAAATGAAGATAAGTACTTACTTGTCATCAAATAAGATCAGGAATCTGGCGAATGTCTTGTATCATTTAAATAACCTGATAAGGTATTATTCAAAAATAATTTAATAAATAAACTTACCTTACCGAAGTCTGCTGTTGTTTTGCAGACTACTTCTGACAGCTACTGAAGGCAGCCATCATGTTTCAATCGACAAGGTACATATGGTATTAAAAGAAGATCGTGGTAGGTAGTGAAACATAGTAGTAGTGAAATAGTGTAGCCAGATCAAAAAGTTCATTGAAAGCCGAAAGTTAAGTCGATTCATTCATGAAGATGCACATCGTATGCCTACAAAATGAGTGTGATCGCCTGGTACGTGCGATTTCGATTTTTCTTAATAATGTACGGAAAAAGGTTACAAAAGGGGGAAAGAAAGGAAGGAAAAAAAGGAGGAGGAGGAGGAAAGCTGGGAAGGTTTAGGCTATATAAATTTTGGACTTTTTGAGGCAGAAATAGGAAATATATATAATTTGAAAGAATATATATATATATATATATATATATATATTAGGTATAGAATAATCTAGAAGGCCAGGAAAATATAGAAACCGCAAAGGCACCAAAAACATAAGGAATAGGGGAAATGAGTGATGGGAAAAGTTCAGTTCGGTGAGTTTGAATATAGTGTTCGTCTGATAATGAAATATTTTAAAGTCACTCTGTTGCAAAGTCTAGGAAAGATAAGTCAGTGTGAACTGCAAAAGTATATATATATTTAAAAGTTTTTAAAAAAAGTTAATTATAAAATGATAAGGACACACATAAGCTGAGGAAAAAAGGACAATTGCAACATTTACACAAATTTCGACATCAGTGGACAAGCTACGAGTGGCAAGGAATTTAGAGGAAGAAAGGTGAGGATTAGTGTTTTAGTGTATGAAAAGTGAGAATGAAGATTAAGAAAAAAGTTTTAGCGAAACAATCAGGAAGAAATATTGAGCAAGTGAGCAGTGTCTAGCGAAGAAAAAGCGAAATTTTAGTTAGCCCCGGAATTAGTTATATATATATTTATTTATATATATATTTGGAGTTTATATATATTTAGAGTTAAAATGTTGGTGTGAATAGTTTGAATTAAATTGTTTTTATCTGTTTTCTTTTAAATAATTTTTTTTTGTTAAGTGAAAATTAGTTAAATAAAATTGGTGTAAATTTAATAAAATTAAAATTTGTAAAAGTTATGAAAAAAAATTAAAAAAAAATAATAATTTGTCTAAAGAAAAAAAATTCGGTTCGCGTCAAATGAAGGTGAGGTCATCTTAATTTTTATTCGTTATTTTTTTACTTCGGTTTTTATTAAATTGTGCAAAAATCAGACTGTCCCCTAAGAGAGCTTCTTGAGGCAGGTATAGTCAGGTGAAAGCATATTTTTTGGTCAAAGAAAGACAAAAATAAGACACATGTTTGTTTGAAGTCCCGAAGTGCATATTTAAAATAAAGTCTAGTTTAATTTTGTTTGTCATGAAATCATGATATGGATATTAAATAACTAGTAATACTTAAATTACTTACCATTTTTACATATTTCCATATTTCCCTGGCCATATTATTAGTTGCACAATATTTTGTGTGCAGATCTTAATTATCAGCTACTACAATTTGTTCTTTGAATATCTATTACCAATAAATTTAGCCTGTAATGAAAGTTTAATTTATTACAAGCTGGTAACACAAACAAAATGTTATATTTATTGAAATTTTTTGTTTTTATTGACATAGTTAAGAAATACAAAAATTTTATTTCAATTTTTGTATATTGTTAATATTTCTCCTGCTGGTCGGCAAGCCTTAAAATCCAGATCTTTCAACTTTCTGCTAAAAGTGCGCTCAGAATCATTTAAGTTTGCATGTGTCAATTGAGATTGTATTGATTTCATAGTAGAAAATGTGATTTTTAAGAAAATTTCCTTGATTCATTTTTCTGACCTAATCAAACTAATCGTAAATGTTAAAAGAAATATATCAAAAATAGGTCTACATTAACATTAAAAACTAATATTTGCTTTTTAAAAAGAGGATTTATATCAAATTTTGATTTATCTTAAGATAAATCTGTAGTGCGTCTTATAATTTGGCCAGGGACTGTATATATACATTTAATTTTTTTAATTTTATCTACGCCAATTTAAATTTAGGTAATTTTTATTCTAATTTAATACATTGTTTTGTTCATAAATTTTTCTAAAGGTTAATTATTTCTCTTGTCCAAAACAAAAAAATAATATTTACAATTTTGTTATGATTTAATATAGTAATAAAAATCTTAAAAAATTTAATTTTAAAATAATCTAAATACTGACCTTAAAAAGCTAAAAGCTACTGATCTTAAGCTAAAAATAATAATCGTGTTCTCCGCGTACCTAGAATAGAAAAAAAAAGAAAATATTAAGTTTAAATAAAAATGTGAATATAAGTTGGAAAAAAGTAATGGCTTGCTAAATTAATTTGTGGGGAAGTACATGCAGGGGCATAACTAAATGGGGGCACAGACACAGGAGACACGGACATATTAAAAACGATTTAGGTCGCGGGTTTTTCAAGGAGTTATCTACCAGGTGCATGCGCGAGATAACTACGGATGGGTGGGTTCATAAGAGGGTTGACATCTCCTCGAGCTCTATAGCTTTATGGTGGTTCGGTCGCAGTTTTTGTGTAGGAATGTTTTGGTCTCGATTTTGGTTTTTTTGCATCTTTCAGTTTTTTTTTAATTTAAAATCCGGATTATTAATTTATTTAATTTTCTTTCGTTTCGACGTTTGATTTTGTTCTTTTTTCTTTTGTTTTCAAATGCATATTTATTTTTTATTTGGTACTTTTTCTTAGTTTTTGGTTTTTTTTTATTTTTGAGTATTAGGCTTCCGTTGCAAACGGGAAGTTATTGTTGCTCCCTCGACCTGGCTTAGCGCGGTTATGCCAGGCACGATAGCTAGGGACACGTAACAATATGGCGCCCAATCAATAAACAAAGCGACAGTGTTCTATCATGCTTTTTCGGCGTGTTCGTGCGGAGTGCTGGCTTATCCAAAGTATTTAAACTTAAGGACAATTGCGCCTACATAGGAATACTTTGAAAGACCACTGATGAAAACCTGTTTGCCAAGGAAACGACTTTCCATTTTCATTTATATAATTTTTAGTTTATTTTTTAACAAAGTGGTGCCGTAACAATATGGTGCCCAATTTCAATAAACAAAGCGCAGCTTTCTATCGTGCTTCCTCAGGGTATTCTTTAGTCGTGCTGTTTTGGATAGAGTAGTTAACTCAGACCTACTTGAGGCTACCTAAGAATACCTGGAGAATTCAATAAAAAAAATTTAGCCTGTTTTTTTTATCAATGGTCGAACCAAAACATCGCGGTATTTTTAAATAAGAAAATTTTTATAAAATCTGAAGTAAGCAATCCATCACAATAACATATTTAAATTAAATTTGAAAATTTAAAAGATATTTGTATTGTGCAAAATAAATTGTTTTGTTTCGGATAAACACGAATAAGTGAAGGTAGTGATGATGCTGAAGTAGTGAAGAAGAACCTGAGCGAGGAAGACAGTCTGTACCAGATGCCTACATTACAAAATGTTCTTAACTAAAAAAAAATGTCTTTTCTGACGTGAAAGCAAAGCATCAAATAAAAAAATTGTTTTTATTTTGAATCAGTTTGCAGATGATAAGAATGCGAACTAGCCATAAATAGTGAAGAGTTATTATTATGCGTAGAACCAAAATGTCCTACAAAGATGCCTGTGTACTCCTTATAAATGAGCGTACCCTGTATGAAAACCCTCTACACACACTCAGATGTACAAACAGTTTAAATAATTAGCTTTTTCCATAAATCTTTTATATTTTAATTAATTTATGTTTTTTTAGTAGTTGGTTTTTTTCACTTATAGTAAAATAGTTTATAATAATTCGTCTGCTAACTCCTAATGAGCTTTGCACTCGAAGAGCATAAAAAAACAGCTTCCAAAAGATAACTACTACAAAAGATAATGAAAGGCTAGTCAACTTAAACCGTGAAGGTGTCAGATTTTTGCAAGTGAGCGAAAATGATGCTCAAGTAAACGGTATGGTATCAAGAGCGTGTGAAGATGTCCGCACTTCACTGGATAGTTCTATTTAAAAATAAATTCAAGATGGCTTACGAGTGGGTCTTCAAGACATAATGGGGGAGCTAAAAACTATGTTTCAACACGAAATTAGAGAGCGTACTCAAATACATAAAAGCTCACATGGGTATAGAGCAGAGAACTGCACAAGCCTACTTGAAGTTCAAGCTTTTTCAAGTACTTAAAATCAAGCACGTATCCAATCTTGAAAAAGCAAGCTTTAGCCAGCTTGCAAAAATACCAAACAGATACAAGCCATATTCATGCTTGCTCGTTGGCTTGGCTTGTTTCGGCTTATTTTTGTCGGGCGGAAAGTTGAAAAGCTTAAAACGATCGGCAAAAGCTTGTAAGCTCGCAAGTATCCAAATTATTGAATTAAACCAAGTATCCAAAAAATTCAATGAGCTTCTTTAGAGAGAGCTTAAGCGTAATAGGACTTTTAAGGATTCTGTGGACTCCGTGGTGTGAAGTTTTAGGATAAATGATTTCGAAGATGCTGTCAAACTTTAAAATTTAAGATGGCGGATAGAGTTGCCACCTAGATTTTTTTTATTTTTGCGAATTCTTGTAATTTTGAAATTCTGACAACGGATTTGATTTCGAATATATTGTCACAGTTTTAAAATTTGAGATGGAGGTTAGGGTTGCCACCTAAATTTTTACCACAGTATTGCCACCTAATAATATGTAGTTTTAAAAGTTTTAAACATCATTTATCAGTGTTAAGGGGTCGCTGATTTCGAATCTAAGGTCAGAATTTTAAAATTCAAGAGTTTTAAACATCATTTATAAAACACTAATAAATGACTTTTAAAACTCTTGAAAAGATATATTATTAGGTGGCAACCCTATTATTTCAAAATTTTATAATTTTGAAATTCGGACGACGGATTCGGATTCAGCGACCCATTTTTGGTGTACCATTTTTTTTTGCCAGACCTGAATTCATAAAACTACAAAAAATAAAGGTGGCAACCCTATCCACTATCTTGAATTTTAAAATTCTGACCTTAGATTCGAAATCAGCGACCCCTTAACACTGATAAATGATATTTAAAACTTTTATAAGTACTTTTATTAGGTGGCAATACTGTGGTAAAAATTTAGGTGGCAACCCTAACCTCCATCTTAAATTTTAAAACTGTGACAACATATTTGAAATCAAATCCGTTGTCAGAATTTCAAAATTACAAGAATTCGCAAAAATAAAAAAATCTAGGTGGCAACTCTATCCGCCATCTTAAATTTTTAAGTTTGACAGCATCTTCGAAATCATTTACCCTAAAACTTCACACCACGGAGTCCACAGAATCCTTAAAAGTCCTATTACGCTTAAGCTCTCTCTAAAGAAGCTCATTGAATTTTTTGGATACTTGGTTTAATTCAATAATTTGGATACTTGCGAGCTTATAAGCTTTTGCCGAAGGCATCAAGCTTTCCATTACTTGAAACTTCGTGCCGTTCGCTTGTAAGCTAGAATAGGTGCAAGCTGTGCGTAGGCTTATTTATATTCAATTACAAGCTATGCTTGATTCAAAATTATCAAGCTCAAGCTAGCTTGAACTTGTATTTTAAGCAAGCGCTTGAAATAGACTTCAAGCAGGCTTGTGCAGTTCTCTGGTATAGAGAATATGAAGAGGAAGGCGTTTACATTTATGGGTGGGTATCGGATAAGAGCAGCAATTTTCATCCACGACCTGAAAATAATGAAGCAATATTATTTCAATACAATAGAAACAAATTCATTTCAAAACATTATCCACATGATATATCCAGGCTCAATACGGATGCACCTGGGCTGTAATCATGCGTGATTTTCACCTTCTATTGTCCGGATAGGCTAAAGAGTGGTATTGGCTCTTTATTCAGATAAATCAGGTTTCACATTGGCCCACTTTGAGACACTTTATTATGCGGCAATATCGGACAAGTCGCACTTATTTCGAAGCTATGCGGGATTAGGTCGAAAGAAAATAGCCATCTGGAAACTCAGGTCCAGTATGAGGTGGTGACTAAAATCATAAAAAGGAACCTCAAAGAGCAAATCAGGCGGATTGTATATCCCATCACAGTGCACTCTGTTGAACACCTGCGAGATGAGTGCAACGAGATCGAGCAAACGTTTCCTCTGCGTGAGATGCGACCAATCCAGCAGCCTATGATGAAGATGGAAGCGGCGGTGGCACCTATGATCTAGGTGAAAGCGGCGAGGCCTCTGGGGACAAGTTCGCAGCAACAGCAGTCCGGTACCTGGCTGCTGATTTGATGGAACTGTCGTCAGCAAGGCCACGCATTCAATGATTGTATGTCCTTGGATAGAAACATTTTTTGCTACAAATGCGGATTGCCAAACGTAATAACTCCGAAATGCCCAAAATGCGGAGTGGGAAACGGGAAAAGGAACGCGGCAACAGCGTGAGTGCCACGCTTCAGTCACAGTCCCGTGGGAAAAGAGCGGTATTAATTCCTCAGGTCAAAGCGGAGAGTAGCACAGGGGCTGGTTTTGCCAGTGAACCTGAAAGATTAGTATTTTTAAGCATGTCACAAATTTTAATAAAAATATAAAAGAACTGAAATCGTTATACCCATTGAAGAACGGATCCATGAGTATTAGTACGTGAGGCATCGAGTTTTCAACAACAACCAGCTGGAGGGTAAGCGTGAGGTTTCAAGAAAGATCCAGAGAGCACGAGAAAGTTTTGCGAAACGTAAACTTATTCGCCAGCATGTAGTAGAAGCGGTCTGCAAGGCGGATGGAAGAGACCCAAGAGCCTATGCAGATATAGAACTAGGCCATAAAGCAATACGTGGTCTCCTGGACCACTCTTGGACTGGTGCTTTAGTGAACATACTTCCATACGGGAGTAGAGAACTGGTTGAAGAGTTGGATGCCACTGTAGAAAAGTATTTCTTGATTGTGAAAACGGCTGGAGAAGGTCAGCAGAACGTATTAGGCAAGGTACAACTTCCTGTAAAATTTAAAAACAAAGAGGTTATGATGCTGTTTTATATATGCCCGTATTTAGAACAAGAATTTTACCTCGATATTGATTTTTCGAGAGCTTTTGGACTAACCAATGATGTTTTAGGAATAGGTCAGCTGAACATAGCAAACTTGGCTTCTCTTAATAGAATTATTAAGCAATTTCGAACATTCGAAGAGTATGGGTTAGATCGCACCCACTGCGAGCAATACACCATCGAACTGGTTGAAGGCGCTGTGCCAGTCGAGGACCGTCACTACCCAATAAGTCCAGCGGTGCAAGCAATCGTCTATAAAGAAATAGATGAAATGTTAGAGCTGGGTGTGTTTGAAGAGAGTCAGAGCGCATGGAGCAATCGTACTACAATAGTGCGTAAGCCGGAAAAGACCGATTTTGTTTAGATGCTAGAAAGCTGAATGAAAGAACGGTGAAGGACCCCTATCCTTTGCAAAACATCGATGGGATCCTGAGCCGTATCGACGAAACTTATTTTATAAGCAGTGTCGATTTGAAATTCGCATTTTGGCAAAACAAATTAGAAGCGAAAAGCAAAGCGTATACGGCTTTTACAGTGCCCAGGCGGCCTCTCTACCAATTCGCTGTAATGCCTTTTGGCCTCTGCAATGCGGCTCAAGAACTGTGCAGACTGATGGACAAAGTCATTCCTCAAAAATTTAAATCGAATGTTTTCACATATCTTGATGATCTTCTTATCATAGCCGCTGACTTTGATGCACATGTGAAGGTTCTAAGTGAAGTTTCTGAATGCCTAAAAGAAGCGAATTTGACCATTGGTATAAAAAAGCCGAAGTTCTGCTTCAAGAAATTAAGGTATTTAGGATTTATTGTGGGTGGTGGAGCAAGACGGATCCAGAGAAGGTGTCAGCCATAAAGCGTATTCCGATTGCGAAGTCGCCGAGAGAAGTGCGAAGCTTCTTGGGCACCACCGGATGATACCGGCGATTCATTCAGAATTTTGCAGCTTTTTTGGCACCACTAAGCGATACGTTGAAAAAGTGTGCGAAGTTCACGATGTCACCTGCAGCGATTTATGCGTTCAACCAACTCAAGCAAGCTCTGACATCAGCTCTTGTACTTAAGATGAAGATTTCAGTAAGCGTTTTTGGATACAGTGCGATGGGCCAGACATTGGCATAGGAGCAGTGCTGTTCCAGGTCGACGAAAATCCAATAGCGTTTTTTTCACAAAAGCTAAACGGTCACCAACGAAACTACAGCGTGACGGAAAAGGAGTGCTTAACAGCAGTACTTGCAGTGAAAAGATTCCACCCATTCGTCGAGATGATGCCATTCACCGTCATCACGGATCTCGCCAGTCTAAAGTGGCTTATGCCACTTACAGATCTAAGCGGCGGACTTGTCAGGTGGTATCTTCAACTACATGCGTTTGATTTTCAAATTGAACATTGAAAAGGCGAAGACAACGTTGTAGCTGACTCACTCTCTCGTGCTGTAGAAGAAGCTGAATTAAGTGGCGACGAGCTATTGGATAGCGGGTTCTAAAACTTTCTTCTTCTGGCCTGGAATGACCCAACAAGTTCGAAGGTACATTAACGATTGTATTCAGCGTAAAGAGAAAAAATCAACCAATAAATAGGGCAAGAAGTGGTCACTGAACGACCATTTCAGAAAATTTATGTAAACTTTTTAGGCAAATATCTTAGATCAAAGAAAGGAAATTGCTATATATTCATAGTGGTGGATCATTTTTCAAAATTTACAATTTTAAAGGCTATGCGTGAAGCGACCGCTGTGAAAGTCGTTGAGTTTCTAACGCAGGAGGTTTTTTATAAATTCGGAGTATCAGAAATCATCCATAGTGGCAATGGAATTCAATTCACTTCAAAGGAGTTTCAGAAGATGATATAGAAATTTAAAGTCAATCATCTCAAAACGGCAATTTACTCACCGCAGTCAAATGCAGCCGAACGAGTGAACCAATCAGTGCTGGCACGGATAAGAACCTATCTAGGCAGTGATCATCGCGACTGGGACTTATATCTTCCAGAAATAGAATGCGCGCTGAGAAGCTCTGTTCACGCTTCAACTGGGGTAACACCATTCTGCGCACACTGTTTTGGTATGATATGTTTTTAAACGGAACTGATTACAAGCTAGCTCATAAATTAAAATCTGTGAGCGAACCGAAAATCATGCACTTAAACAAAGAAGACAAATTTGACCAATTACGCGAAAAAATCAAAAGTAATCTACATCTGGCTTACGAGAGAAGCGCTTAACGATACACAACCAGCGAAAACTCGAAACTCACTTTGTTCCTTGGCAAGAAGTGTGCAAAAGAAATTTCGTCCAAAGTGATTTTAAACGAAAAATAAAACCGAAATTTTGCAGAAAGTTTGTAAAATTCAGAATAAGCCAAGCCATCGGTAAAGGCCGTGTGATACTTCACTGTATTGTCCAATTTTTATTCATTGACAATGAAACTAGAGCAGTTGAAATAGTGCTAAAGCTAAAATTCAAGAAGTGTGAGTGTATACGCTTATAGTACAAATTGGACAAAAAATGTGCGACGCACAGCATTTTCAATGCATTGTTTTTGACGTTTCTCTCAATTCTTTCGTCGTTAAGTTTCGATCAAATATTAAGTGTCAAAAACAAGCTTGAGCTCTTTCTTCCGCAGCCAAGAAGAACAGAGAGATAAAATAGTCACGTTGCGGAGATGTAAAAAAGTGGCACGATGCATGTTTTCATCCCTTTTCCAACAATATATATCTGTCTAGCTCACGCGCCACTTGTTTTCAGATTTTGATTTTGGACAAAACAATACGGGCTTAACAACATATACCAATTAGAAAGTCTCGATGGCAAGCACTGTACTGTACGCAGCACTGTACGCACTGTTTACGCAATAGATATAAAATAATGACTAACTCTACAACTACTTTGCAAACACTAACAAACACTATATAAAAAATAAACAATACATACAATTTTATCCATTGAAGAACACGTTTTGGAAACACACAATTCGGAAAACACATGAAACTAGTCCATGAAATGTAGAATAGTTGTGAAATGATTCCTAGTTGCTCAATATTCGTACAGTCGTTAAAAGTGCTGAAATAAAACAAAACACAAAGTAAATGTACTTAAAACAGGTATGGAAAATAATAAAAACTTCCCTGATAACACAGAAAGCTCCAGAGAAAAACAAAAATCTCGTAAAAGAAATAAGTCTAATTTCACTACATCTGGATTTTTATGAATTTAAATAAAGACATTTTTTTTTTAGAAAAACAGAATTAAGACTAAAATAAAAACAAAAAGGGCCAGGCCAAGGGTAAAGCATGAGACTCGCAGGGTGTGTCTGCAGCATGAGACTGTCTTTGAAAAAAAAATCGAGCAAAGCCAGAGTTTTGTTGCGTGCGATGGAAGCAGGAAATCTGGAAAAAAATAACATTTAAAAATTAATTAGAAAAAAACTTATTACTTACCTGTTTAAGTTAACTTAAAAGCTTTTCCTACAATTCAGTTTTTTGTGACACCATATTAACAAAAAATTGTTTTTTTAATCCCCTGTTTGCATCTTATTTTGTATATCCTCTTTTTTAATGTTGTAAGGACAAACTTTCTGGTGATTTTCAATCACTCGCAGAGCCAACTGTTTTTCGTTTTCTTTGTTAGTGATATTTATATTGAATTGTTTTATTAAACTTATTGCCCTCTCGGCGGTATCGTTTATGACAACAATGTTTCTCACTACTTCTTCAGCACGTAGATAATCATGCTGATTGTGGAATCCGGTGGATCAGTTGCGGCAAGAGTTGATCAGATCTGCACTCCGAAAAACAGCTGTTCAGCTGTCAAATCAAAATTAAGGCCCCTATTATGTATTACAACTCAACTTAAGTTGACTAGATTCAACTAATTTTTTTTCGTATAACTTATTACATACATTTCAGTTGAACTACGTCGTTTGAAAATTCTTAATAGATGGTAGCAAACTACATGGTTCAATTAAAATATATGCAATACGTTATATGGAAAAAATGTAGTTGAAGCGAGTCAACATCGCATACCATCGCATACATAATACGTACATAATAGGGGCATAAGTAACGAGTGAATTTGTTTATGTGCAACTTATTTATAATAAAAGTGAAAAATATAAAGAAAAAGACAATTTAAAAGTAGTAATACAATAAATTTATTTTTAAAACATCCCTTAAACATTGTGCTGGTAATATGGAGCTCTTAGCGAGTGTTTCTTTAAGCGCATCACAGCGTTGCAGCCGTCAGGAAGCATCGCAATTAGGGCTGCCAGGTCACGATTTCCACGCGGGTTGTCCTAATTTTCAGCCTAAAAATGTGCGTCCCGCGAAGACCTTAAGCGGGACGCCAAATGTCCCGATTTTCCGATATATACTTTAATTTTTTATTATTTTTATTACTTTTTAAAATTATATTCTATGTTTTTTTTTTCTACATCACTAAATTTGTACAGATATTCTTTTTCACTAACAGTTTGTACGTGTCCATTTGAAGAGCAGGCAGAGGCAGTTCAAGAGCTGCCACTGTTTGGTGTGGTTATATTTCCTTGGGTAATAAAATATATTTTTCAAAGCTGCATATTGCTCTCTTTATTCAAAGAAGTACACTCAAAAAAATCGATGTTTAGTAAACGTATTTTAATTTTTTTTTATTCTCAGCATCCCAGCAAAAAAAATGTTTCCAAAAGAAGCTAAAGAGGAAGGGAAAGTCCATCCTTGAATTCCATCTCTTCCACTTTCCCAGAAGGCATTCTTTTAACATATGCATGTCATTGGGAGGAATGCTTTCATTAGTCTTCTCTAGAAGTGCATCCAGGAATTTTTCAATGGAAAATTTCTTTCAGCCCTTCAATCAAAGGATTCTAGTAGGTGTTTTTCAGGAGAATTTTAAGAAGGCATTAAATGGACTGGAATGGTTTTTGTGGTTAGGAGGTTAAAAAATCCCTGGGACAATATCCCTTTTCTCGACATTCTAGACTGGTGATTTTGGTGTTGGAAATGAAAAGTGTTTGGGTTTTGGAGGGGTTAAAAAAATTACACGTAAAATATCCTTTTTTCCGATTTTCAAAGTATTTTGGTGGTGTAAGTAGTAAGTTGTTAGGTTTCATTGGGGGTTTAAAAAATCCCACGGAAAAAATCTAATATATATATTATAATTTATTTATATATAATTTTTGTACTTTAATTGAATTGAAATGCTGTTTGAATGTCTTCCAGAAGGATTTTATAAAAATGCCACTTGAAAGAACTTCTTTATAAGGCTAAAATACATAGAATGTCTTCTGGAAGCAGTGTTCGTAAGAATGCATGTCACATTTGCAACAAAAATTTTGCTGAGGTACTGAACTATTGAGCGACACATTTCCCCCTATCACGAAAAGTAAACAAGATATCGTTATCGTTCACACAATTAAAATTGATCTATGACAATTACTTCTATGTACTTAACTAAGATATTGCATTTTTTGAGTTGTGACGTTATTGAAAAAACGAGGGACATGCATACATCTTTTTCCAGATTTTTTTTTTCTTATGTCCCGATTTATTTTTTGTAAAATCTCGATTTATTTTTTTTAAAAAACCTGGTAGCCCCAATCGCAATAGCTCTTTTTTGTTGATGATTTTTGGATATATGTATTAGGGTATTTATGTTGCTACTGAGTCATCCGGATTCACACCTAGACATTTCAGCCATATCTCTGCTACTCCTGGTGCAGAATCCGATGCTATTTGCTGCTTCTTTGGCCCGGCGATTATGTTTCTACCTTGCCTAGATACGCTGCTAATAAAGTGTTAAAAATATTTTCGATCATATCGGATCATATCATTTCGGTGATTGGGAATACCCCTAATATAAAATTCAAACCTTTTCGACGTTTTATTTAGATGTTTAAAAAAGTTTGATTACTTGATTTTCAACATGATTGGTATGTGTAAAAGCGGAATAAAACTCATACTGCTTTAAGTTGACAACTCGAATAATGTCTGAAAAATTTGTTTTGCTATTTATTGAACACCGAAAACTTCTATGATAAAAATGAAATCGTTTTAAAAATTATAAAAAATTCATTTTGAGTAAAAAAAAAATTGCGAAATGTAGGAATATTTTAAACACCGGATTCGAGTTCAGCGACCTCAAATTACCCTGAAATCATTTATCGCTTTTTTTTGTGAGAAATTTTCTGCAAATCGGCACCAATTTTGTTGCGGATGAAAAATTAAAAAATGTGTATGAGGTGCGGATGGACTGCGTTTTCAATAATAGCCCTTTTGCACTCCGAATTCGCAAACTTTGCTACCGATTCACTCCAAAGCTACTCGCCGGATTCAAAACTAAATAACCCCACGAAAACGAGTTATTCTCCCGCCGCAACTGATCCGCCAGATTCAACAATCAGCATGACTATTTATGGTTTTAAAATCGTGTCTTTTTCTCTTAGCAGGGTTGTTTTTTTCATAGCACACAAGTTCGATATCATTGAAAAAGGGCGATAATTTTTATACGTCTTATAGCATGTTCTCACGACACTCTGAATTAAGTAATTCGGTCTGTGATATACGATTGCGATTTACCCCGTTCTCACGAAGCAATCGTAATTCGGTTTGACAGCTGTTCTTTGTTAATTTTATTTGAATAATTTTACTTTATGGCCCGGACTCGAATATTTTTTCTTTTTTTATATTACATGTATTTGGGCCTCCTTAGCTTAAATATGAATACAAAAATTGTCTCTCTCGTTTGGTTTCGGAGATACAATTCACGAAAACTTCAAATTTTAGTGTAAATTTATTATAAAAATGCATGCATTACTTTTGAAGATATTACATTTCACGTATTATATACACTTGACTTGCACCTTTTAAAAAGATTCCATCCAGAAGAAGATTATATCCAGAAGAACTGTAGACAGCGTACCCGGTGTTGGACTTACTGAGGATTTTAGTCTCTAAGCAGCACCCGAAGGCCGATTATTTAAAAGAGATAAGTTTAAATCCTTCTGCTTGTCACAAAATAAGACAAATGCAAATTCTACCAACTATGCAGCACTGAGATGCACTGCACTGATGCAATGATGCATTTATTTGTACACCCATTTCACGGCCGCTGGAGTCCAGCCGGTGTGCTCCTTCCTTTTCAGTGAACCACAAACCAATTTCCTTGTTAGCAGACTCGACTGCATCGGAGCCGTGGATGATGTTGCGACCGACCTGGATTTGGAGAAGTATAATCCATCCACATACTGGTGAAAATGATGGCAGAGTTGCAGAAACAGGGGTTGCAGGGTGCTGTAAAATGTTTATTTATTATTTAAATTAATTTTAAAACAAAAATACTCACTTTGACTGCTGACATCTATTTGTTTTGTTTTTCTTTCTTTTTCTATAGAAATGCAGTTTTCGATTAATTTTCGATCAAAATTAGAGATGAAACCGATTTTTACGTCTTTCGGATGGTAATTCAAACTGAATTACCTTCGAATAAGGTAATTCAGGTTGTCAAATATTGTATGGCGAATTACTTAATTCGGAACATAATTGAGCCTCGAATTACGAATGAGAGCCGAATTAAGTAATTCAAGGTGTCGTGAGAACATGCTATTAGAGTGAGGGAACATTTTTTTTAAAAAAAATTTTGTATTGGTTCGTTACTGCAAAAATTTACCAAAATGGAATTTAATTTCGCGTTTTCACATCGAAAGAAAAATTTACCAGTTTTGGTAAAATTTTAAAATTTTGGCAACGCTGAGCAAAAGACAACAGTATACAAAGCTTTCTTCTCTTTGTTGCGAGAGCTTCTATCAATACAATACGGCAGCCATGTTGTGCAGTTGCTTTCAATCATGCTGATTGTGGAATTCGACGGATCAGTTGCGGCGGGAGAATTACTCGTTTTCGTTGGTTTATCGATTGTAGACTCCGGCAACTATCTTCGGAGTGAATCGGTAGCAAATTTTTCGGATTCGGAGTGATAATGGCTATTGTTGAAAACGCAGTTCATCCGCACTTCATACAAATTTTTTCACTTTTCATCCGCAACGAAAGGGGCGGATCTGTGCGGATTTGTAGAAAATTTCTCAAAAAAAAAAATGCGATAAATCATGTCAGGGTAATTTGAGGTCGCTGAACTCGAATCCGGTGTTAAATATATTCGTACATGTCGCAATTTTTATTTTTACTCAAAACGAATTTTTTCGGTGTTCAATAGCACAAGTTTTTCAGATATTTTTCGAGCTGTCAACTTAAAGTTGTATGTGCTTTATTCGCTTTTACACATACCACCCATGTTGAAAATCAGGTAATCAACCTTTTTTAACACCTAAATAAAACGTCTAAAACGTTTGAATTTTATATATGGGGCATTCCCAATAACAGGCAAAGAGCTTCGCATCGTGGGATTTGCAAAATATGATTTCCATTTCCTTAACAAATTATAAAAATTTATCAGCAGCATATCTAGCCAAGGTAGAAACATAATAGCCAAGACAAAGCAGCAAATATCATCGGAATCTGCACCAGGAGCAGCAGAGATAATGCTGAAATGTCTTGATGTGGATCCGGATGACTCAAGAGCAAAGTAAACACCATAATATATGCAAAAAACATCAACACCAACAAAAAAGAGCTAGTGAGATGCGTCCTGGATTCTGCAACGCTGTGCTGAGGTGAAAGGAACAATCGCCAAGAGCTCCATATTACCAGCACAATGTTTTACGGAAGTTTTAAAAATAAATTTTTTGTATTGGGGGTTGGAATTAGTTTTAAAGGTTTTCTAAGAGATGGCGTAACTATCAATAGATCGCATCGGGCACACCTGTGACTATATTCATTTCAAAGCACATTGTCTAAGCTTCATTTTTCAATATGTGTCATTCCACTGAAGTGTAAACAACATATATTTTTTTCTCTGTGAACATGTCGACTTTCGTTCCAACAAAACGCAATTTGCGGGAAGGTTTACTTTTGTGCTTCCATTTGAAGAAAAAAGCGGTTGAAGCACAACGCAGGCTTACTGAGGCTTACGGGGACTATGCTCCATCGATTTCTACTTGTGAGTACTTGTTCCGTCGGTTTAAAAGTGGTGATTTTGATACGGAAGACAAAGAGCGTCCGGGCCAGCCGAAAA
Source organism: Dichetophora obliterata (assembly GCA_963920525.1). Lineage (NCBI taxonomy): Eukaryota > Metazoa > Arthropoda > Insecta > Diptera > Sciomyzidae > Dichetophora > Dichetophora obliterata. The sequence continues at coordinate 90,876,558 of OY986436.1, forward strand.
AGTTTGAAGATGAGGAATTGGAGGCTTTGCTCGATGAAGACCCGTGTCAAACCCTTCAAGAATTGTCAAAATCATTGGGAGTCGACGGTCGGCAAACGCTTGAAGGCCATGGGAATGATTCAAAAGCAAGGAAATTGGGTGCCGTACCAGTTGAAGCCGAGAGACGTTGAACGGCGATTTTGCATGTGCGAACAACTGCTTCAACGGCATAAAAGGAAGAGTTTTTTGCATCGTATTGTCACTGGCGATGAAAAGTGGATCCATTACGATAATCCTAAGCGAAAAAAATCGTGGGGACCACCCGGCCATGCATCAACATCGAGGGCCAAGCCGAATATTCATGGCGCCAAGCTTATGCTGTGTATTTGGTGGGATCAGAAGGGTGTCGTGTACTATGAGCTGCTAAAACCTAACGAAACCATCACTGGGGAACGCTACCAACAACAATTGATGCAATTGAGCCGAGCATTAAAGGTTAAACGGCCGGAATATGCCAAAAGACACGACAAAGTGGTTTTTCAACATGACAACGCACGGCCACATGTTGCAAGAACCGTCAAGGAAACGTTGGAGGCGCTGAGTTGGAATGTGCTACCCCACCCGCCTTATAGCCCAGACATAGCCCCTTCCGACTACCACCTATTCAGATCGATGACGCATGGCTTGGCTGAGCAGCGCTTCACTTCTTACGAGGATACCAAAAAATGGGTCGATTCGTGGATTGCCTCAAAAGACGAATCGTTCTTCCGGCGCGGAATCCATATGCTGCCAAAAAGATGGGAAAATGTTGTAGCTAACGATGGACAATACTTTGAATAATATAAATTGTACCGTTGCTTCTAAATAAATGCTCAAAAACCGAAAAAAAACCTTTAAAATTAATTCCAACCCCCAATATTATTACTTTTAAATTGTCTCTTTTTTATATTTTTTACTTTTATTATAAATAAGATGCGCTTAAACAAATCCACTCGTTACTTAATTTTGTTTTGACAGCTGAACAGCTGTTTTTCGGAGTGCGGATCGGTATTGCAGCTCCCTCGCAGGAATTCAACAATGGAATTTTTGCTTTATAGCCCAAACAGAAGAAGCGTAGCCAACACGCAGCCAATAGAAGAAATGTCAACATAGAAGTTGGTTGCCTTGCAACCCTTTGAAATGAACATAATGGCCGGATTCAGCGCAGACAACAGTTGGCAACTGTTGTGTAAAAATTCGCTGAATGGTACAAATTTGGTAGCGCTAACTAAAACTGATAGAGTAGCGAACGCCTTTTAATCGAGCGAACAAATTCTATGCTACATGAACACAACTGTTTGTTTAATTGTCACATGCTGTTACTGACTCTGTTAAATTAATAAACGCAGAAAGAACGCAGCAAATTTAAGTGAGAAACCTTTGCAATTGAATTAAATTTACATAAAAATTAAATTGAATCTAACTTCTGACGTGTAGAGTAGCAACACATTCAGATAAAAACATCGTGAACTAAGGTAGCGCTACCATTACAGTTCACAACAGTAGTCTGCGCTGAATGCGGCCAATGAAAATAACCAACACGTAGCGAACGCAACCGACACAAAAATGTTGACGAACTTTTAACTTTTGCCGCAGCTTACGGTAGCGAAATGTCAAAATACATAGTTCAAATTAGAACACTTAAAATTGACTAAAACATATTAGCCAAAATTAGTAAAAAAACAAACAAATTATTATATGCAAAAGGCTGCATCTATTATCAACGCAAATTCTATTTTGTGTACAACATTTCGTTGGCTACGTTTTCGACAGCTCGCTACATATGTATGTATGTGCTCGTTTTGAGGACATACATACATTCATGCATACGAACGAAGCAAGTTAAATAAAAGCTTATAAAAAAAGAGTTATACATATGTATATCTTAAAAAGTTATGCATGGATTTTTAGGTTTGATACCTCGTTGAATAGATACTAGCATTGATACCTCTTGATACCCATTAAGCTTAGTTTTGTTTGAAAACTGAAAAAACAGCAAGATTTTTAGCTAGTTTTTTTTTCATCTTTAGACGCCTATAACTTCTAAACCAAATGCGAGCGGCCTGAATTTTCAGATTTGGATTTAGGAGGCCAAAGTCCATATAATCCACACAAAATCGCCATTCTTGACTTATACCTTATTTTTCACCTGCATAATTTATAATAATTTGAAATTTTTCTGTGGTCAATCGTTCATTTTAATTTTTGGGCGATATTTCATTTAGAAAATTTTGGGCATTTGCTCATTATGAACGAGTGCCCAAAGATTATAAAATTAACTTTAGCCCAAACATTTTTGTGGGCAATCGCTCATTTTCCATTTTTGGGCATTAGGGTTTTTGGCGTTTGTAAATTTTTGGAAATTTGGGCGAATGTTCATTATGAACGATCACTTTAAAAAAAGATGTCTTTACGCCCAAAAAAATTTTGGGCCTTCATTCATTTTTCATTTTTGGGCGTTAGGGTCTTGGGCAATCATTCGCACAGCCTTTTTTAGGCCTTTTTTAAACCACCTATGATTATTTCGGCAAAATTAAGTTTTTAAAAGAAATTGTTTTTATATTTTCTGGAATATAAGCATGCTTTCAAAATAGTTTAAGAGAAAAAATTATACAAATATCTCTTTCCAATCAAAAGTTATAACTGAAAATGTATTTTTTCATACATTTGATTATCTATATCTATAAAACTTATTTTCTGTTTGTTAGTTTGTTTTTTTTTATTTTTATGTAAATCTAAAAGGCTGGTCAGATTTTACTTAAATTTCGCACATATAGTTAGTACTGTGCTGCTCAGCAGTTACGACACAGCCTAGCAAACACCCGTTGCTAAAGGTTGTGATTTAAACAATCATTTTTTGAAATTTTATTTTTTTTTTATTTTAAATTTTTAATGAAAATTAAATATTAATAGTATTAACATTTTTACAAATAATGGTACATAAGAATTGCAAAAATGAAAAGTATTAACGAAATCATTTATACAATAAGATTTAGTGCACCATGAACATTTGAATTAAGAAGCTTTGTAATATAAATTACAATTTTGGTTTGATACATTTTAAAATAACTAATTTTCTGGGTTAACAAAATAATTGGGTTTTTTCTGTATATATCCAGCTTTATACCAAGCATATTTACACAAATTTAGATAACAAAAAAAGGTGCATTTTATTTTTTAATGGTACAACTAATTCAAATTTATTTTCAAGAATTTTGAAATTGTTTGGAAGAAAATATTTGCATATGTAAAATTTTATCAACCCTATGGCAATTGATATGTTCATTACTTAAAATAATTTTTTCAATTAAGTAAGGGTTGATGCAAAATGCAGTTGCAAATAAGAAACACTCAATATTTAAAACAATAAAAAACTGCAAACTGGAAAAAATATTTGAAGAAAAGTTGGAACTAAATTTCAAAAAAATTCCCATATTTTTTGTGTGGGCTTACATTACTTGGTTTTGACATAAGGCTCCTAAAAGCCGACAGCGCAGTCGCGTCTTATAGTACCTGGGTTAATATACCTTGTGCTTTTGTTTACATTTTAAATTATAAGTGTTTACAATCTATACAGGGTTGCTCATATTCGACGGACCCATCTGGCAACGCCATAACTTTTGACAGAGATGTCAGATCGCTTAATGACATACCGCGTTTGAAGCGTCAGTCCAAGCAGATTTTTACCATGGAACAATACACGCCACGCGAGCGCTCTGAAAGAGTCTTCGAAATGGCCGTAAATAAGCAAAATTGCCTTATTTACGCCACTGAAAATCCTCAGGAGATTCAAGAAGTGCCTCTTCATGACGAATAAGTCACAGTTTGGTGCGGCGTTAGTGCGAAAATGGTCATTGGGCAGTTTTTCTTCCAAAATGAAAATGGCCATGCTGTTACCATCAACCAGGAGCGTTATCGCGACATGATGACCAATTTTGTGATGACAATTATTCGTCGAAAGCGTATGAGGCAGTTCTGGTTTCAACAAGACGGCGCTCCACCGCACACAAGTCGCATAACAATCGATTTTCTGAAGAATTTGTTTCCGGGCCGTTTGATGTCGAAAAGTGGTGATTTGGACTGGCCACCGCGTTCGCCCGATTTGACGCCGCCTGACTTCTTCTTGTGGGGATATTTGAAGTCAAAGGTTTACGTTAACAAGCCAAGGACCGTAGAAGAGCTCAAGGACAACATTCGTGAAGAAATAGCCGCTATTCCGGCCGAAATGTTGGCGAAAACGATGGAAAATGCTGCAAAAAGGGCACAATACGCCATCAACGCCAGAGGCGGCCATTTGAGAGATATCATATTCAAAAATTGATGTAAACAAATCTACTTGGAACAAATTAAATGATTAAGATTGCCAACCGCCAAATTTTTATTTTTTTCTTTGATTTTTTTAAAAAAAACATGGGTCCGTCGAATATGGGCAACCCTGTATATATAAAAATGGATGTATGTATGTGGGCATGTGGGTATGTGGGTATGTGGCTATATCACATATAGACCAACCGATCGCTGAACCGATCTTTATGAAATTTTCAGAGAAACTGAAGCCACATCTTTAGAGTGTTCCTGTGAGGTTTGGTAACTATTGGACGAGGGGGCGTGGTACCTCCCAAACAAGCCAAATTTACGCTATCGATCACAAACCAAAAAAAGGATATATATCCGACGGTTTCAATCGTAAAAAACTAAGATTTGGTAATTTTGTTCAGATGGTTACTGTCGGTAACTGTACAAAAAATAGGCGTGGTCGTAATATATATACGCCCACTTTTTCGAAATCATTGCTGTGTAGGTGATCTTAGAGGCGGTCACTATATGTAAGTGTTTTCACGCCCACTTTTACCGCCCACAAATCAATATCTATATATATAAAAAGCAAAACGATGTGTGTCTGGCTGTGTGATGTCTGTAGACTTCAAAACTACTGAACCGATTGACCTGAAATTTTGGCAGTCGATTTGTTTCAGGTACGAGATGGTTTAGGAAAAAATTTGCCACACCCCCTTTTACCGCCCCCAAATCAATAAAAATGTTATATCTCAGTCGGTTTGGGTCGTATAAGGCTAAAATTTTGTAATTTAGTATGTACGGTTACTGTCGACAACTGTACTAAAAATGGGTAACGCATCTTTTCCGCCCACAAATAAATGAAAATGGTTTATTTGAGACGGTTTTGGTCGTATAAGACATAAATTTGGTACTTTGGTTTGTGTAGTTACTGACAGTAACTGTACGAAAAGTTGGTTTCCACACCCTCTTTTTGCGCCCACAAATCAGTGAAAATGCTATATTTCAAGCAGTTTTGACCGTATGAGACTAACATGTGATACCTAAGTTTGTATGGTTACTTTCGGCAACTGTACTAAAAAACGGCGTCATCGCTATATAGCCACACCCACTTTTTGAGAAATCATTAAAATTGACTACTGGGTCGATTGAGCTAAAATGTTGGCTTAGTTTGTATGGTTACTGTCAGCAACTGAACTAAAAATTGGTTTCCACGCCCCCTTTCACCGCCCACAAACCAATGAAAACGTTGTATTTCAACGGTTTAGGTCGTTTTAGACAAAAATTTTGTAATTCAGTTCATATGGTTACTCTCTGCAAGTGCACTAAAAATAGGCCTGTCCCACTTTAGTTAAACTCACTTTTCGGGGAGTTAGCGTCGAGTGAAGTAAAGTGCGCCAGGCTTAACCTAAATTGAGCTGAAATTTGGGCATTCGATTTGTTTCGATTACGAGATGGCTCTAGGAAAATATTTTGCAGCACCCCTTTTTACAGCTTGAAAAACAACAAAAATGTTATATTTCGCACGGTTTTGATCGCATTAGACTAAAATTTGGTTATTTAGTTCATATGGTTACTTTCGGCAGCTATTCGACATTTTCGTATATGGCAGTAAGGCAGTAAGGCAGCACAACGTCTGCCGAGGAGAGTGAGTGTTCCTGTGAGGTTTGATAACGTTTGGACGAGGGGGCATGGTAATACAAGCCAAATTTGCGCTAAAGACCACAAACCAAATAATGGATATATATCAGACGGTTTCGATTGTAAAAAACTAAGATTTAGTAATTTTGTTCAGATGGTTACTGTCAGTAACTGTACAAAAAATGTGCGTGGTCGCAATATATATACGCCCACTTTTTCGAAATTATGGCAATTCCGGAGTTCTACACATTTTTATAGTGAAACTTGCTGTGTAGGTGCTCCAAGAGGCAGTCACGATACATAAATGTTTTCAAGCCCACTTTTACCGCCCACAAACTAATATCTGTATGCATAAAAATGAATCGTGATTTGTTCGGATGCATAAAACTTGAAAACGACTGAACCAAATTGGATAATGCCACACCCCCTTTAGTCGCCCACAAATCAATAAAAATGCTGTATTTAAGACGGTTTTGGTCGTATTAAATTAAAATTTGGTAAATAAGTTCGTATGATAACTATCATTAACTTTGATAAAAATGGGCGTGGTCACACTTCATCTACGCTTACTTTTAAGAAAATATCAAAATACTTCGAAACTATTGGTCCGATTGAGCTCAAATTTTGTAAGTTCGCTTTGCTTTGAGTACGAGATGGTTTAAAAGGAAATGCCACACCCCCTTTTACCTCGCACATATATATAAAAAATTGTTGTTATCGAATAGCTTTAGAGTTATGGGTCGCACAGCTTAGAAATTCGGTATTCGACCACAATTTAGACGTACCGTTTCAGTGATGAAATTTTATGGGAGTGGACAAGGGGGAGGGGCACCTCCCATACAACCCAAATTTGTGATATCGAATAGCTTTGAAGCTATAGGAATTCAGCTTTGGAATTCAGTTTTTGACCTCAATTTACACATGCAGTTTCAATGGTTTTACTTTATGGGCGTTGGACAGGGAGGCGTGACATCTCCCTTACAACCCAAATTTGCGATATCGAATTGCTTTGAAGTTATAGGTTGACAGCGTAAGAATTCGGTATTCGTCCTACATTTATGCAAGCACTTTCATTCCTCTACATTTTATGAGCGTAGGGCAAAGGGGAGTGGCACTTCCCATATAACCCAACTTTGTGCTATCAAATAGCTTTGGAGTTATAGGTCGCACATCGGAATTCAGTATTCGACCTCAATATACACATGCAGTTTCATTGATTTAATTTTATGTTCATTGGTAAGAGGGGCGTGGCACCTCCCATTTAATGTAAATTTGCGATATCAAATATCAGCGTCAGAATTCAGTATTCGGTCCCAATTTATACATGCAGTTTCATTAATTACATTTTATGGGCGTACGACAAGGGGGAGTGAAACCTTCTATTTAACCCAAATTAGAGATATCAAATAGCTTTGGGGTTATAGGTCTCACAGCTTTGGAATTCAGTATTGGACCTCAATGTACACATGCAGTTTCATTGATTACATTTTATGAGCGTTGATCAAGGGGGAGTGGCACCTCCCATACAACGAAAATTTGTGATATCGAATAGCTTTGGAGTTCAAGGTCGCACGGCGTCGGAACTCAGTATTCGACCAAAATTTACGCTTGCAGATTTACTGATAAAATTTTTTAGAGTTTGTCGGGGGGGCGTGACAGCTCCAATTTAACCCAAATTTGCGATATCGAATAGCTTTGGAGTTATAGGTAACTCAGCCTCGGAATTCAGTATTCGACCTCAATTTATACATGCAGTTTCATTGGTAAAATTTTATGGACGTAAGGAAATGGGCAGTGCACCTCCGATACAACCCAAATTTGTGCTATCGAATAGTTTTGGAGTTATATGTCGAACAGTTTTGGAATTCGGTATTCAACCTCCATGTACACATGAAGTTTAATTGATTACATTCTATGAGCGGTGATCAAGAGGGCGTGGCACTTCCTATACAACCCAAATTTGTTATATCGAAAAGCTTTGTGGATATAGGTCGCACAGTCTCGGAATTCAGTATTCGACCTTAATTTAGACATGCTGTTTAACTGATAACATTTTATGGGCGTTTGACAAGGGAGAGTGGCAGCAACGCGCCGGGTTTCAGCTAGTTATCAATTAATTTTCAATTGTCAATCGAATAAGGCTATTAATATCAAACAAAAAAGCAAACCACAAACAATTCATTTTATTTAAAACAGGTAGCTTAAATTAACAAGCAATTAAGTTTTATTTTAGTGTTTATATTTGCTATAATATTAAGTTAGATCTAATATTGGTTAGATCTAATCCTTTGCATAAGGCCCAACAAATTGGGAAATTGTAAAAAAAAGTAGTAAAAGTGGTAGATGTACCACAATTGTGGTAAAGTGAAAACACTGGCTGTCACAAGACCGTAGAGCGACGTAAGTTAAAAATGAAATTGAATTTTTTATTTGTTATACGTTTATGCATAACCAGATACACACAAAGCCCATACAACATAAATTCATATGACATTTGCTACGGCCACCTTGCGTTGCGTTACGCGAACATAATTGAACCATAACACAGACACTTCAACAGAGCTGCGTTGCATTGTTGTTGGTATTTTTTAATTAGTCTCTCCTTGAACTTATAGCGAAGTTACCGCCACGTCAGCGTTAAGAAAACTACAATGAAAATATGTTTATGATTTTTTACACAGAATTGTTTAATAAGTATATATAAAAACATTAGAATTATTATCATATGTGATAATTGTGGAATAAAATTTAGCTTTATTTGATTATATTAAGAACGACAGTTGAATTTTTGCAGTGAAAACTTCTATACACTGAACCAAAAAAGTACACATTATAAATGAAAAACTTCATAAATGAAATGAAAGTATCATTGAATTGCAACTAAAGAAAAGTTTCATATAATTTATGAAAGTTTCGTAAGATATAAAGAATTTTCATACAAATTTGCATGTAACGTTTCATTGGTTTTATGAAGTATTTATTAAAAGTATGAAAAACTACATAGATATGTTTATGAAAAGGTTAATGGTATGTATGAAGTTTTCACAACACTTTTATTTTTAGTAGTGTAAAATTCTACAGGAACATGTATTTTGATACGGTGCATTATAATCAATCATATTGAATTTTTGGTACCTTACGACTGTTTTGATTTCATATGACGATATAAACTTATTTAAAAATGTTTTTATTTTCTGAACTAGTATATCTGTGGCAGTATGTTAAAGTAGCTTTAGTCGGGAAAAGTTTTTTTCATATTTGAACGCCCTGGCAGTATATTATACAGAGGTGTCAGTTCGAAGTTCACTCAATTTACTTTGTACAAGCGTCAGGAGGATAGAAGAACAAAAGAAAAATAACTATGCATTTGCCTCAGTAGTTGTTTTAAGCGCACCTATAGAAAAGTATAGGCAGCGTCAAAATGAACGCTGCTGCAAAGCATAATTATTTTTGTTTTTTCTTTTATCCTCCGGACTCTTGTACACTGAAGCTTGAATGGAAGCACTCTCTGTGCTTAAAACGAAGTCACAATTATAATTAGTTAAATTGATTAATAATAGTAAGTGGAATGTTAATTTTTCGCTTATGTTGACTTAAGCTACTGTAACTTATTGCCACAGATATACTAGTTGAACTCATAAAACTAGTTCATGTTTTCGATTTGATCTAGTAGAACACATGCCTTTATAGATTTTTTACCATTACTAAGTTTATAAAAAAATATTTGAAAAAATGTCCAAAAGTGGATAGATTGATTTAGATAATCTAAATTGAAAATGTGAAAACTTTTGAAGCATATATCAATGCTTCTTAAAAAGTTTGTAAAAACAAGTTTAAAATCATCAAAGTACAAAAAAGTTTCAAATTTGCAGAAACTAGAGCTTCCTTAATGCCAAGAGGAATGGCTGAATATTCTCTCTCCTACCTTTGAGGAAATCAATACTATTTTCCAGCTCCTGCAGGCTCTGACCAACAAAAACTACTGATTCTTGAGAATCCTTTATGGTACATTTATGGTTGACTTGTACCCAGTACCATCTTTGCGTACTATCCGTCCTGTTGGGTAGAGGTGAGCATGCAAGCACCAGAGTGTTTTAAAAAAGTACAACTCGTGACCTAGAAGCATAAATTCAAAATAAACATTTTTGTGTAAAGGTAATTTTTACCTCTTTCAATCTTCCTTTCTGTGATTGAGTCCAAAATGAAGTAGTTGGCGCCATCGTCAGCCTTGCGATTTTTTGTTAAGAAGTCGAATATACGTTTAAAAAAGCTGACAAAAAGTAGCGGCACTTTTGTCTAGAGAGCGTATGCTTTTGTTGTTCTTGAAACTCTTTTAACCCTTGGACAAACACATGGTTCTGGCCAGGCATATTTAATTTTTGAGCGTTAATTAAGCATACTTCTAGTTTAGGTAGATACCTGTATTTCCCGGTAGCTGCCTAAAATATCGTTGGCTTTCTATTTTTAAAAAAAAATTCTAAAATATCGTTCCAACACGAAGAAAACTGCGAAAAAAATCCCCCTCGAACAGACACATATGCCTGGCTAGACCCATATACAATTTGTATAAAATAAATTATTGTTATACACATTTTGGGTTATTTTTCTGCAAATACAATGCAGATTGTTGTTTACAGGTATTTTTTTATAATTTGGGTTGTTTTTATCTGAATTCAATGCAGATGTTTGCTTCCAGGTAGTTTTTGTGTTCATTTTTCTCTTATTTCTTTCTTTCGTTTGTGATCTTGGTTTTGAGTTTAGTTAGTTTATTATTGAATGCTGAACATACAACATCGACAGTCCGAAATATAAATTTTTTTGTGCGGAAACTAAAGTGAAATTATTACTATTGTTATGGTAGAGGATTTAGAATTTGTGTACAATACGCGCTTGCGTACAGGCAGCCTTACTGATCATTTCCAACAACAACTATCATCAGCGTTACTACGTGATTTCGCACTTCACACAGAAGCAGACGAAGAACTAGATTTATTTGAAGACCAAAGCGGTGAAAATACAGATTTTTTGCACGAAGATGACGCCTCGGACATTGAATATGAATTAAAAATTGAAGCAAATGAAATATTCTACAGCGATGAAGAGTCCGAAGAAGAAAGTGAGAATACACCAACTCAAGCTGCAGACGGTTTTTTGCTTGGAAAAGATGGTACCAAGTGAAGTACAGCTGAACCCGCTACAGTGAAATTCCGCCAGCACAATATCATGCGTTTCAGAGGTGGACCAAAAACAAACCTGATCACTTCGCTTGAAGTGTTCAAGCTTTTCTTTTCACCGAATATAACGTTCCTCATCGTAACACAAACAAATCTATATGGAGAAAAAATTACACGCAAATGGAACGCAGAACATGCAAACTGCACACCACGAGTATGGGTTAATATGACAAGTGTTGAGCTTGACGCTTTTATTGGGATACTATTGGCTTTTGGTGTCAGTCATAATACTATGCAGCTCTCAAGATTGATGTTGCAAACTGATGCACTTCCAATATTCCGTGCAGCCATGTCATATACACGATTTGTTACTTTGATGCGCTGTATTCGATTTGACGATAGTCGTACGCGCACATTTCATTAACAAACCGACAAAGCAGCTGCCATTCGCGACATATGAAACTTCTTGAATAACAATCTTGCCAGTAATTTTGAATTATACGAAAGTGTAACCATCGATGAGCAGCTATTTCCATACCGTGGGCGCACAAAGTTTACGCAATACATCCCATCAAAGCCCGCAAAGTATGGCATAAAAGTATGGTGGGCATGCGATGCGAAAACCAAATATCCGTTGCAAGGAAAACTTCACTGGTAAAGAGGGAGAACAACGAGAGATAAACCAAGGCGAAAATGTGCTCATGAGTTTGGCTAATCGATACGCCAACAGCGGCAGAACTATTATTGTTGATAACTTCTTTACAGCATTAGACACAGCTAAACGTCTTTCGTCGATTGGACGTTGGCATACGTTGGCAGCATTAGATCCAACAAAAGGTGTCTTCCCAAAGAAGTGAAAAAAGACAGCGGCCAATGCTTTCATCTGTGTTCGGTTTCTATGATAACCTTGTATCACTGTGCAGCTACATTCCAAATAAGAACAAAGCAGTAAATCTACTATCCACTGTGCACTACACCGAGAAAGTTGAAGGCGTAGCAAAAAACCGGAAGCTTTATTATTTTACAATTCAACAAAGGCCGGCGTTGATACAATGGACCAAATGAAAACGCATTACTCCACAAAACGGTCAACCAGACGTTGGCCATTAGCATTTATTTGCAACATAATAGACGTCATGGGATTAGCCGCTTACATCATGTGCAATGAAAATATAGAAGGAACCAGAAAAGAGAAGCGAGAAATGTTCTTGAATACACTGAGTAAACAATTAGTGCTTGCTAATACTGAAAATCGCATGAACAACAACCATATTTTGGGACAACATTCAACTCGTTTGGCCATTGAATCTTTCTTTGGAATGCCGTTGAATATTCCCAGCAACATGCCGCCTAACCAGCAAAGCGGCCTTAGTACACTGAATTCCAAAAAAGATTGCAAAATTTGTGCCATGCAAGACGAAAAGCTGCGTAGGAAGACACTGCACCAGATGCACTAATCCTGTGTACCAACAACATTCTAAAGTTGATTATACTTGTTTTTCATGCATTCCACAAAATGAATAAAAATTTTTTTACGTTTAGGTAGCTACATATATCAAAAAATCAAAAAAAAGTTTCAAGACAAAAATAATAAACGAGCATACTTAGAATTTCAAAGTTACGGTACCCTTTTTGCCATACAAATGCATAATAACGTATAGGGGTCTGGCCAAGCATATGTGTTTGTTCGAAGGTTTGTATATATTATATGATATATATGTGTATATTTTATATGACCGAGTTGTTGCAATATTTTTTTGTATATTGATTAAGTTAAACAAAATTAGTGCTAAGAAATTGATTTAATCATTTATAAAGCACAAATAAATATATTTATTAACACTGCACCAATTCGATCATAGAAAATATATACCATAGTTAATGGTAAAAACATAATTTTATTTACTATGCACTTTGCGACACTTTCGGCGCATGCTTTTGTTTTGTCAAAAATTTTTTTGAAAGAGTCATAAAACAATCAAAAAGTTAATGAAATGTCATAAGATTTACTTATAAAAGTTTTCATGTATCCTATAAAAAGTGTTTCATTGCTCATATGTACGGTTTCATGGAGTGAAAACACTTAATAGAATATCTATGAAGAAATTTGTTTGCATTATGAAAATTTTGTTAAGGGCTATGAAAAAGGGCTAAAGAATATTAATGAAAAATGTTTATGAACATATATGTATTTTTTTGGTTCAGTGTGGGCACGTTGAGTCATTTTGTGTAGAGGAAAATCTTTGCTTTCACGACACCCTTACTCACTACACGACACCAACAAATTCAGACAAATTCCATATTTCAGACGTTTTTGGTCATATAAATCACAGTATAATTCGCTTAGCATCCTCCAATTAAATAAATTTGGCAACAGGATATTTGCCAAATAAAAGCAAACCTGAGGAAGAAAAAATTATACTAGGCCTAAAATTTAAAGAAATAAGAAAGTAAATTAAAAGGCAGCTGCCAAAAAAATTAATTTAAAGATTGTGGAAAATTAAATGAAAGAGGTAATAAAAAATAAAAGCACAACTGAGAAGCGAGTGAGTGCTTACTTAGTTAAAATTTATTTTATAAAAACATAAAATACAAATGAAAAAATTAAGGAAGATGCTTTTGTTTCGATATGATTTAAATTTTATAGAAACACTTTATTTCCGATACAGCCTTTAGTTATGAATGATATATGCCTTTTAATACACTTATAGATTCTTCTTCAACCCAAGACTGTTTATGAACGCATTCAATACCAATTCGAGGACGAAGCTTTTAACACTGTTCCCGATCTTATCACGTATTATGTTGGTTCAGGTTCGTACTCAGTATTGCCAAAAAAAAATATAGTTATCATAATTTTATTACATTAATTCTTTTTTTAGGTAAACCCATATCAGCTGCTTCAGGTGCTCGTATAAAAAATCCCTGTAATCGTACTTATCCACTGTCATTCTATGGACATAAAATTATTGGCAATCAACTCCATGCCCAGATGCTAGCCGGTATCAGAGGAGGAAGCGCTCTGAACTCACCACTAGCCAGTAATAGCAGCTTCCGCTTTAATCCAAGCATGCCACAGCAACTGCAGCAACAACAACAACAACAGCAGCAACAAAACAGCCCCATGTCATCGCCTCCGCGAGTTAAGCGAGGTACGGCACCACGTCTTCCTTCTAAAAAGCAGCGCTCACAAAGCTTAACCCCAGCTCAGGCAAAGATGGTATCAAATATCCACCATAATGACGGAATGTTCCAAAGCAATGAACATGTAAACGGAGGCTGTGCCATCAACGAGGGCAGACGATTTAGTATCCAGAATGTTGGCATTTCGTCGATCGATCACAATTTCCACTTACATAAAGAACAATTCCAGAGCAATAAGATTCACAGCAATGGCTTTCAAACTATCGCACGAACGAATGTCGGTGAAGTCATCGATCATTTTAAATTTACAACACACTCGCTACCACGCTCAGTCACCAATGTATTTCGCGGTAATCACTCACGAATATCGGGCTTATTGCGCGACTCTAGCTTAGATTCTTCGTTTTTGAGCACAAGCTTAGAGTGCAAAGCAATTCTAGAACTACCCGAAAAGCCACCATGTCCACCGCCAAAACCAATACGAGTGCCGACTTTGCCACGCAAGGAAAGGGACATAAATTCAGAGTTACAACAACATTCCTGGCATCGTGCAGGCACATACCATGCAAGCGGATCTGATTCCGGCAATGGTTCCGGTGACTCAGTGCAAAGCTCAGTCCCAGGCGATTTAAGTGATTTCTCTCAGCATCGGGGCGTTATTATAAAAAACCCAAGATTTATGACAAACTCTGCCTCATCTATGACGCTGAAGAGCTTGACAGAGTTCGACGCAGTTGCAGTGGAAGAACAGTTGTTTACTTTGGAAATTCCCGAATTCAAAATGGTAAAAGTTTGATTTAGTATTTCTTTTTTTTCCAGATAGAAGAAATAACGCTCAGAAAGTGATGAATCCAAAAAGATTTCATAGAAAAGTATTAGTAATATCAAGGTCCCTTCATGGTCAAAATTTTTAATTAACATAAAAAATTCGAGGTAAAACAAAAATGTATTTGTTAACGTTAAATAATATTTTTAAAAATACACCGTAAACAAATTTTCCAACCGAATGTGCAGGATGTTTGTGTAACTGATTTAGTGACGTCAGGATGACAATTGAATCGATTTTCGATCTAGTCGAGAAAAACTACAGAAATGCAGTACTGACTGAAATTTGGCAGACAATTTCTAGCGATATCTCGGTCTTTACACACGGTCAGTCGACAAAAAAATGTAACAATTCAGCCCATAAGACAAGCAAAATACTCTATAATTAATTTTATAGGTAATCAATGATTACCTGAATCAATGATATGATAATCAATTATAAAAGAAATCAATAATTATATTTAGAAAGCTTTATACTGTAAGATAAAAAAAAGCAACTTATCAGCATTTTTCCCCAGAAGGTTGGATCATCTATCTATATACAGCTACACAAAAGCGCTAAAAAGTTGTTCATTGGCCACGTTCGTTGACGGAGCAGATAAATATTTCTCGGCCATTTTTTTAATATTCACAAAGTAAGAGGAATGACAATAACGGAATATATTGCCTAGATTACAAAACAAAAACATTCGTCATATTCTGCTATTTTGGGCCGAAGCCGAAAGTCAATAAAGAACCCATTATGATTATAAATTATATGAATAATACAACAAAATCCTTAACCCTCCATCATTTTTCTGGCCCTTTTGTTAATTCACCTTTTAAAATCTCATATGTAATTAGAACAATTTTTTATCATAACTGTAATGGGTATATCTAACCCAAAAATATCTTTTTTTTAATTCATTTATGAACCTTTTCTGGTAGAAAAATTCATTTTCGGCACTCTTTTCATTTTTGGACTCATTCGTCGCATTAAAATGCCTCACAAGCGATCAATATTACTTTTTTTTGTACGGAAACGAGTTGAAAAAAGAACCATTAAAAAGTTCTTTTTCATTTTGAACTCATTCGCCAGACTGGATTGAAACGAACCATAGAAAAGCACTTTTTCGGTACTCAGAATGAATTTTTTCAATCATAAATTGTCTTATTATTGCATATCGATAATGTGCTTAAAAAGAGATGATAATGTTAACAAATTATTTTAATTTTATTTGGACAAAGTAGTAATATATTTACTGGGCACTGGGCCGTCGTTAGTGAAGTATTTGGTTTATTTAAGAATGTGATAAAGTAACATATATTATTCATTCCTGAAATTATTCGTGAATAAAAAATGGTTCATTTATAAGTAATTTTTTCTAAAAAAGAACTAAAAATTTTGATGGAAAAAATTTTCACGAATTTAATCTTCTCAGCGTATATTATATATCCAAATATTGCTTTGGAAGCCTAAAAAGTTTATGAAAATTGCTGGAATTCTCCATTGATTTTACTATAATTTACAAATCGTACACCACTGTACAAGGTCTATTTGAAATTTTCCTTTTAAATAATATAAATACTGATAAAATTCTGATAAAAGAGTTGCAAAATTTTCAGCGACATTCACATTTTCTAAAATTTTTATCAATCACATTAATTTAAAAATGTTTAAAAGCGCGAATATATTGTAAAAAAAAATACAAGAACTTCTTTTTGTGCATTTGTAAGTAAAAAGGTAAATAATTTTTGGCAAAGACCTCTTCTTTTCTTCTCCCCTAAACATATATGGTGAAAGTGCGAAAAAATTGTAGTAACTGAACTCTATAATTATTTCATAATATACTTAAGTTGTGCATAAAGTAATACCACACCTTTTTTCCATTTTCAGGAGTCGAAATTTGATATAGAAAATTACAGCACTTTATTGCTTCCTTCGGTGGACAATAAGCCACTAGATGGAGATGCTCTGTGCACCTTCAAAATGATGATGCTCGAAAACGGATCGAAAATTATATCTGAACACATAACACGAATTGACTTGGGTCTCCTGATTGAAGTACATCCCGATAAGGAAAACAACATTCTGCACTGCTGTGGTCTAGAGTTAATGACGCTTCCGCAAGGAAAGATATTTCGGAATGACTTAGTGGAGCGTACGCAGTGCATAAAACTCCTGGTTGCCGTAACTATTCTAACTTGTCAGACTGACTTGGATCGAGCCGCACTGCTCAGCAAATGGATACAAGTAGCTGTTGATACCAAAACAGCGTTAGGCAATTTATTTGGATTTTCTTCTATAATGTTTGGACTTTGTATGCCACAAGTGAGTCAATAGACTTTTATTAGCACATAAATAATTTTAAAACTATTTTTTTTCTAGATACAAAAACTTGATCAAGCCTGGCATATTCTACGCCAGAAATTCACTGATAACGCATTTATATTTGAGTCAAAACTGCGTCCCATGCTGAATAGCATGAACGATTGCACAAATCCGCAAGCACCAAACACAACCATTCCGCATGTACTACTTTATATTTTGCTTAAGGATCGCCCAACAATAGACATTTTAAACACAAGTAATACTTCGGAGAGATCATCACTTTACAGCACGTGCGTCACAACTTGGGAGAGTAAAGCAGAAGATTTTGGATTGTCCATCAACTTTAATCATCTAGACTCAGCTCGTAGCTTTCTTAAAAACCTCGAGCTATATCGGAAGAATGCTCGAATGTTGCTTGAAGATTCAAGTTTACACCATGACGAACTGCTGAGCGATGCATTTTGGTAATATTTTCTGAACTTTAAGCATTAAAACTTTTTAAGAAACAACAACTATCGAAAAATTCTTGCAAATGGTGGCAAGTTTAAGCATTACCATTTTTTTAAAATTTACATTTTTCTAAAAAGTTTTCCACAGGAATTTCAAACTATTTGTGCACTCTTTGATGGTTTTTTGAGCTATCCACCCTGCGGTGGACTGATATGACGAAATTAAGTTTTTACATGGATTTTATTTTTTTTAACTCACTAGTCATACGTTTAATTTAATATATACCCCGAGATACAATTTGTATCCGTGCCAAACTACTCAGTCACAAAAGTCCCGAGTCTCAGACCCAATTTTATTTTTAGAAGCTATGAGTTGTAACGAAAAACTGCCAAGTTTATGAAAAAAAAATAATCGCACATTGATATTAAGTCGAATACAAACGAGTTTCAGCGAACAGGACCCGAAAAAAATTCATATCTTGTGTCAATACAGTAGCTGATATGTATCGAAACTGGCCCGAGTCTTAACTATAATGTACCATTTTGGGATACTTTGTCTAATATCTTGTGATGTATAAAAAAAGTATATACATGTACATATCAACTGAAAGGTTAAATTAAAGGCTTTTTGAAAAAGATATTTTTTGCATATTAATAACGCGACTTTAGGAGAAAATAGCGGGTTTATCAGGAATAAAAAGTAAATATAATATAAAATCTCTAATATAATGAAATTGTTTCTAAAATATATATGGTTTGTATTTTTTCTGAAAGATAACTTAATTCCTTTTGAAATAACGTGTCAATATTTAAGATCGATTGGTTATTGGCAAAGATATAGATGTTTTTTTTAATAGATATTTTAGAATAAAAATTTAAAAATCGATATATCGATAATTACTTTCGTATATTTTATTTTCTCAATGAGTACTTTAAAACTGCATTTTCAAATCTTGGCGCCCCGGTAATCGGAATCGTGCCTATTGATTTATTGCAACTACATATATGATACAAAATAGTACTGTAGAAGTATGCATACTTAAGTACTAAAGTATAAATACAATAGTACTACATCTGGCAACTATGGGTGTAAGCTCAACTTTTTTCGTTTGACATGTTTTTGACAGAATTGTAGGTATTGTCGAAAAGGAATCAAAACAAACACAGAATATAAGGGGTACTTTTTAAAGTCTGTCCGTATCGAGCCTACCTGGGGCCGAATTACAGCTTCCGTGATCGAGCAAAATTACGAAGAGCACGACGAGACAAGTGCCTATCAATCTTGTACAATTTTGCTCGATCACGGATGCTTTAATTCGGCCCCAGGTAGGCTCGATTAATATGCCTTGCTGAGCGCCTAGTAGTCAAGATCCAAAAGCGTCATTTAAAAACCTACTCGCTGCCATGGCAGAATAACCAGTGGCAACATGTTGTAACTTCGAACTTTTCGAAGTTGTCGAAATTATCGAAAGTCGGTATGTTGTAACGTTTTCGACAGGCGATTTTTGCGCTAAAATATCACTTTGATTTCATGGCGGTGACTAAAAAGCGAAGCAAATAAAATTGTAAATATTTATTAATTGAAGCGTTGTTTTATATATTATTTATCATTTATTTAACATAGAAGTGTAAAACTATGATTTGAAGTTACTTAAATAAAAGTATTGGCTTTAATAAAATTATATGTTTTAAGTTACACTTTCCTAACCTTACTTCCAGGAATTAAAAAAAATAACAACATCGAAGCAGTTTGAGCTGTTGCTGGAGTTCCTGGAGCGGCACCCTGGTCCGACTCGCTTAGTGCCCTCACGCGTTAAGGCTCAAATAGACTGCACAGACTGTTTGCGCAAACAAGACTTTTTTTCTCGTCATAGCGACTGCCATACACTACACACACTTTGTTTGCGCAGACTTGATTTTTTAGTTCAAATTTTTCTTTTCTGCTCCCATTTTTATTTATTTTTCTTCACGCACGTCTTCATTCTATAAAACTTTCGGGATTATGGCATGTGGGTGTGATTTTCACTACTCACTATACAGACGGTTTGCGCAAACACAATCAAATATTTTTATTTTTGCGCAAACATCTGCACAAACCTAAAACAGCCAAATACACTGCCAAACACGTGTTTGCGCAAACAGTATGTGTAGTCTGTTTGGCCTTTTAACGAAGAGTTGAAAATAAAAAGCCTGGGGCCGAATTACAGCATCCGTGATCGAGCAAAAATGTACAAGATTGATAGGCACTTGTCTCGTCATGTCCTTCGTAATTTCGCTCGATCTCGGATGCTGTAATTCGGCCCCTGAATAGTTAGACCCCCTTCAGATTGTTCAAGAATTGAATTCTGAATAGCGATTCATAGCGATGAACCCTATGAAGAGTAATGAAACATTTTTTGAAAAAAATTTTAACTTACAAGTAACTGTAGCCAAATTTGGCGCTTACGTGTTTTTGGCGCAAATAGCAATTTGCAAATGTTGTCGCTTACGAGGTTTTTGTACAACTGAAAAACAGAAATTTCTTTGTGTTTATTAACATTTATTGTTATAATTTTCAAAATAAAAGAAGTATCCTCTTAAAAAAAGTAACGAATATTTTATATACTCGTATATTATATATAAAATGTTTACAAAAAAACTTATTATGATCTTCACTCTTAAGCTTTTACAAAATTCAAATAATAAAAAATTAAAATTAAAAAATTCAAAATTAACATGTCATTTGTAATCAAAAAGTTTTCTTAAACTGATTAAACTTAAAAAAGAAATTAACAAATTCTACTTTTTGATACTTATACCAAGTTTTTCGAAGAAGGGCCAACTATTTGCTGGCATTACTTTTTTCAAACTGACTAAATCCTCGTATTTTTGCTTTTGAATGCCAATGGAGCTTTTATAAAGTGGAGGCAAAGTTATGTTAATATCAACATAATTTTTTTTATGAGGAGATAAAATAAATTCATTGGCATAATTCAATTTGTAGTATTGGGGGTTGGAATTAGTTTTAAAGGTTTTCTAAGAGATGGCGTAACTATCAATAGATCGCATCGGGCACACCTGTGACTATATTTATTTCAAAGCACATTGTCTAAGCTTCATTTTTTAGTATGTGTCATTCCACCGAAGAGTAAACAACATATATTTTTTTCTCTGTGAACATGTCGACTTTCGTTCCAACAAAACGCAATTTGCGGGAAGGTTTACTTTTGTGCTTCCATTTGAAGAAAAAAGCGGTTGAAGCACAACGCACGCTTACTGAGGCTTACGGGGACTATGCTCCATCGATTTCTACTTGTGAGTACTGGTTCCGTCGGTTTAAAAGTGGTGATTTTGATACGGAAGACAAAGAGCGTCCGGGCCAGCCGAAAAAGTTTGAAGATGAGGAATTGGAGGCTTTGCTCGATGAAGACCCGTGTCAAACCCTTCAAGAATTGTCAGAATCATTGGGAGTCGACTTATCAACGGTCGGCAAACGCTTGAAGGCCATGGGAATGATTCAAAAGCAAGGAAATTGGGTGCCGTACCAGTTGAAGCCGAGAGACGTTGAACGGCGATTTTGCATGTGCAACAACTGCTTCAACAGCATAAAAGGAAGAGTTTTTTGCATCGTATTGTCACTGGCGATGAAAAGTGGATCCATTACGATAATCCTAAGCGAAAAAAATCGTGAGGACCACCCGGCCATGCATCAACATCGAGGGCCAAGCCGAATATTCATGGCGCCAAGCTTATGCTGTGTATTTGGTGGGATCAGAAGGGTGTCGTGTACTATGAGATGCTAAAACCTAACGAAACCATCACTGGGGAACGCTACCAACAACAATTGATGCAATTGAGCCGAGCATTAAAGGTTAAACGGCCGGAATATGCCAAAAGACACGACAAAGTGGTTTTTCAACATGACAACGCACGGCCACATGTTGCAAGAACCGTCAAGGAAACGTTGGAGGCGCTGAATTGGGATGTGCTACCCCACCCGCCTTATAGCCCAGACATAGCCCCTTCCGACTACCACCTATTCAGATCGATGACGCATGGCTTGGCTGAGCAGCGCTTCACTTCTTACGAGGATACCAAAAAATGGGTCGATTCGTGGATTGCCTCAAAAGACGAATCGTTCTTCCGGCGCGGAATCCATATGCTGCCAGAAAGATGAGAAAATGTTGTAGCTAACGATGGACAATACTTTGAATAATATACATTGTACCGTTGTTTCTAAATAAATGCTCAAAAACCGAAAAAAACCTTTAAAATTAATTCCAACCCCCAGTACATGCCATGTTCATTATATTTTAAGCACTTGATATCAATCACTTGCGGATCACCTGTTTTTATTCCAGGTCTTATGGAGCGATAAAATGAAATTTTTTTAAAATCTTTAAAAAATGTATGTTCTATATAATGAACATTGTAAGGGGACGGATTAGCTCTGGCGTTTTCTATTATCTGAACAAAATCTGTTGGAACAAAAAGTTCTTTATTCTTTTTCTTTCTTTCTATCAGTGAATGGACCGAATCGCATTCCATTTGTGTATGGCCTACGCACAAATACTTTTGAAAAATTTCTACATGATTTCTTAAGGTGATCAGCTGTAATGTATTAGATAACGTGGTATTTCTGTTTTGAGCGCCACAGCCATCACTATATAAAACTGTAGGCAAAGCAAGATTTACATATTTTTGAAAAAAATCAAAAATACATGAAGCGAATATATTTGAGTCCATAGCCCCTTCCCCTTCGTGCCATACATAACAATGCACTTCCAAGCTTCCAACATTGAAAATAGTGAACTGGTGTACCGCTAGCTTTTGTTTAAAGTATATAGCCCCGGCAGGAATTTGCGGTAACAATTGGACGGCTTGAACGTCAAGTTTAAACATATTTATTTCATTATTCTTGGCTCTTTTTTGTCCTTACACTTTTCTTCTCTAGCTTTTTTTTTTCAAAAATATGTTTCTCGTAACGCTCTTTTTCAATATTTCCCTTTTTGTGAGCAAAACATACATCACACTGGTCTTTCTTTGGTTTAAAAAGGCCAATGTTTAGTGAATGAACAGCTTTTAAAAATTGTTTTTGCTTCAGAAGCGTCATCATTATTGAAGTGGTTTTCGTAAACCCTGTAAATTTCTTTAACTGACGCAAACGTCAAGTCAAAATATTGTTTGTTTGTAGAAGCTCTGCAGTAATGGCTTTCCATTTTTGGCAGGCTCAAAATAAAGCACTTAGCACTTTCGTGCTTTTTGGAAAGATTCTTGTTTTTCGATTTCTTGTCTCAAGAGGTATACTATATTTGTTAACGTTAAGAACCCAATCCCTAACACTCCATTCCTTAAGCCCAAAAGTGTTAAGAAACATCTTCTTGCAAATGGGAACTATTTTGTTTTCAATTTTTAGGTTATAATGCAGAGTACAAGAACGTCTTTGTGTTTCACTATGGGTTCGACGACGACGCACATTTTTTTTTAACTAAACTACATATCAATACTTTCCTTTCTGGCCAAGAAATTTGGTTCCAAAACGAATAAAAAATTTGTTTCCTCTGACATTCGGTAATACTGCCGCAGTTTTTTCTGCAATTTTTGCCATCACATGCTGGTTTCAATATTCTCTTCTCACGCATAATTTTGCTGCGAACCTTGCCATCCACAGTTTCGTTGCTTAAATATGCTTTTCCCTTTCGACATATTTTATTCCTATTTTTTTCCCACATTTCTGGTTTGCTTTGCCCTTTTCTTCTTTTACTTTTTGTTACAACTCCGGACTGCTCATCTACAGTAGTATTACGAAATATTTCTTCAAATTCTGACAACGATAATTCCGAAGACGGATGGTAAGAGCTTCCTGAGTATTCAAAGTCACTTTTAAAGTTAAGAGTTTGTGAATTGCTGGTTGGTAATACAAAGTGGCCTGTTCGTTCGTCCAAGACCAATCCATGATGGTATTGCAAATCGCTTTCACCGACTTTTACTGAGCTCTCAAAGAGGCCAGTTACTTCGTCTAGAATTTTTTCCTCCATACTAGAAGCCAATAAAACAATTTACAGCCAATGAACCCCGAAAAAATGTTCTTACCTTTTTCTTTATGGTAGCCGGTTTTTTTTGACGTCGTACGTTTAATATCACAGTTATTTCTTATTTACTCCTATTAATATCACTCAGATCACAGCGAGCACAAAAAATTAATGAATCAACAGCAAACATTAGCAAACGAATGGGTACCGCAATTAGTAAAACACGTTTCTAATGTTTCTTTTCTTTCTATTCATTTTCTTTCTTTTTTTCCTTTTTTTTGCATTTTCTTAATTTCTTTTCTTTATCTTTTGTCATTCTTTCTTTCTTTTTTTCTTTTCTTTCTTTTTCATTCTTTCGTTCTTTCTTCCTTTTTGCAGTTTCTTTCTTTTTGTTTTTTGATTACAATAAGGTTCATAATTTTCGCTGATTTGGTGTTTGAGCACAGTAAGGGCTTTATTACACGACGGCATGGCACATGGCGGTCGGCCATAGAAACTAGCCCTCTATGGGCACGCGTTAACCACTTACGGTCCAAAAACGAATTTCGGCTCATAACGGCTTTTTGTACGGGAGCCATGTTTAGATTTCGAGATAGAGCTTTGGCGTACAGGAAAAAAAATTTCATTTTATTAAAACAATGGGTGCTCGAGAAACATTTAAGGTGTACTTGATATATAGTTTTTGAGTTATTCGACGAAAAGTGTCGTTTTTACAGAAGTTACTGACTTTGAGAGCCCGGCGCCAAACCAAAAATGCTCCTATTGGCCACAAACTTTCCAAATTTTTTTTTTATCTTAAAAAAAAAAATTTGGTGGGTGAGGCTTTTACATTTTCAACTTTAAATATAAAAACCATTATATTTTCATGGAAATGTCATTTTGTATGGCGCTTACGAGGTTTTCGAAATGGCTTTATTTTTTTTTTCATACAAAGTAGTCAAGATGAGAATGCAATCGGGTGGCAAATGTTATTTTCTACCATAAAAACCAAAAAAGTCAAATTCGAAAAAATGGCGCTTACGTGGTTAAGGAAGAAACGCGACGAGATGGAAAGCAATCATGATAGAATTACCAGGTACTATTAATCGCTACTTTTACTCATTACTTTGGGCATATAGTGTCAAATTGGTGTCAAATAAAAGTACTGCAAACACACCAAGAAGTAAAAGGGGATTTTTTTTTTTACGTGTAAAAACTTGTTTTTTCAAATTTATTTCATAGAAATAAATGCAATTTGTACAGGTTTAATAGAGTTAATCTTTAAAAACACTTTGTAGAAAGACGTTTTTAAAAAGTTTAAACCGGCTGATATTGACTACGCCCAGAAGAAAAATCGATGTTTTCAGCACGTTGATGTTATTGTTGTTGTAAATTGCTAGCCTTGCTGTTGCATGCTTATTCAAAGTGACCGAAGCCCATATCATCATCTTCCTCAGATTCAGATTCAACCTTCTTCTCCTCTTTTTTGGCCTCCTTCTTGTCACCACCAGCTGCAGCTGGGGCGGCAGCGGGTGCAGCGGCACCAGCACCACCAACTGGCATGGATGACATCTTTTCGCGACCCTCCTTGATCAATTCTTCGATGGACTTGCCATTCAATTCCTTGACTACTTTGGTGAGGCGCTCAGCATCGACTTCAATACCAACAGAGCTAAGTATCTTCTCAATTTCGGCCTTCTTAGGGTTCTCTAATCCGCCGAGGACAGCCAACATACATGCAGCCATTTTTGCTTTTACTTTTACCCATATGTCTACATATGAACATGAACAGGTGACGAAATTGACGAATTGCACGAGGACGCCTTTACGTACTCTATTGCAGGCTACATAATAAAAAAGGGCTAAATTTTGAAAGTTTTCAAAGTAAAGATTGCTCCTTTATATGGGTGAATGAAGTCTCGCAAGGAGGACTGTAAAAGCCATCAGCTGCATTTATGGAAAAAATAAAAGATTTGGAGGCGATCTTTAATCAAGCCAATGGTAGGAACATTTAGTGTGCAAAGAGTACAGAAAGAAACTCGCTGAATTGTGTTCAGCAAACGAACTTCCCGAACCTGTGAAAGAGCTCTTCATGAAATGCAGAATGCATTTTCTGATTAAAAATTTTAATAAAAAATTAAAAAATCAAAAATTAAAACAAAAAATGTTGGCAATAAAAAACTTTTGCAATTTCGTTTATAAAGCGATTGATTTGGTTTATATTTCAACAACTATATATTCAGCCCTATCATGAATAATTTTTCACGCGAAATCGGAAAATAGATTTTTCATTATTATGTTAAATTTCAAGACCATTTTAGAAATTTTTACTACAAATTTGTTGATAAACCGTTGATGAAATTATTCATGACAGGGCTGATTGTATTACGCTAAACGATACAAAGGCTTTATAGTATTTGAACTTTTTTAAAGTCACACATTAGAACTTTGAATCATATTGTTGCTCTTATGCTTACTTAATTTTTGCTGTAATGAACTAATAAAATTGTTGTTTATCACGTTGCTAACATCAAGTGCAAGGACAAGATAAATATTTAAATTTGATATTTGCATTAAGTTTTGTAAAATTACAAAAACAAAATGCATAATGTTTATTCCCAAAAGCATTTTTACTCAAAGCTACTGGCTGCATTGTAAGATTATTTAATCAAAATTATTATAATGTAGTGTTTTGTTTAAATTTTTTTATGATTTCCTACAGTAAAATTATGATTTCCATTTATATATCCAAACAAAAATACACAAAAAATTAGCTGATTTTAAAAATACAACACATTATTAAAGGTTCGTTCACAATAACTTTTAAATATTGGATATATTATAAAAACTAATCACAAATACACCGCATTATGAATACCCCTATCGTTTGCAGATTTCTGATTTGAAATAATACAAGAAGCAACACTGTTTCCACCTACTCGCTACATTTTGACACTATATGCCCAAAATGACAGTTAATCCCCAGCTGATTTTCAGCGAATAATAATACCTGGTAATTTTATCATGGAAAGCAATGAATTATTGCCTGTCGAGACGCCCCGTTACGAAATTCAATATATAAGCTTTTTATTAAAAAATGGAGGTCAAGTTCAAAAATAAGTCAAATCAGATGATACCTCCCATACAAACCTCCCATGGTGTATACCTCCCATACAAAGTGACTTAACCAAAACTGTAAATTATCTTTAAATTCCACAAAAATTTATCTAATGGCTTAAAATTTTCCACATAAGCTTTAACCTTTAATATGCACTTTGAGTATGAAATTTGCAAAAGTCGAATAAAAATCACGTCTACCTCCCATACAAAGTGAGTTTACCAAAACGGTAAAATCTCTTTCACTTCCGCAAAAATTTATCTGATGACTCCAAATTTTGCAATGGCTTAAAATTTTTCAAATTATTTTAAACCTTTACTATCCACTCGATGTTTGAAATTTAAAAACAATACCTGAAAATTCCGCCCACCTTCCATACAAAATGACGTAATCATAATAGTAAAATCTTTATGAATTTCAAAAAAATTAATGTGTAATAAATAAAAAGGACTGTGAGTTTTAAATGTGAAATATTTGGACAAAAACTGCGACAAATAAAAGTGACATCTTCAAAATAATACAACAGTCAAGACTTCAAATAATTTAAAAAAAGGCAGTGGGGGTATTTTAACTTCGGCCCAGTCGAAGATAATTCCTTACTAGCTTTTTTTGCTTTTGCGTTTACTGCGGCTGTTTGATTTATCTCAAGCACAAGCTTAAGCAGTAGTATGTTTTGAAATGATGGAAACAGTAGGTGGAATGCATAAGAAGTGAGCATTTGCTCCGACTCGATTTTTCAAGTGAAATCAAGAGAGTTTATGAATTTTTTGCTTGAAAAATCGAGTCGGAGCAAATGCTAACTTGTTGTTCATTCCACCCAGTGAATGCTTTAAAAAGTAATAATTTTACGACTTTTGCTATTAACCCGAAGTTAAATTGCTGACCCGAATCAACCCAGAACTTTTTTTTTAATTTTTCGGAAATATTTAATATGGCATGTACGTAGGTCCTAGGAATTTGCTAGGCTTGTTGTGTGTGTGACCATATGGTAACACTGGGCTGATTCGGGTTAATCACTGATGACAACTCAAAAAAAGCTCAAAATTCCTGTGCAATCAGTTTTTTTAAATGTTTGTTTTCAAAAAGTTTTAATGCTTAAATTGTTACCTAAAAATCAACCTTAATATTGCATACTTTCAGTACTGAGTTCCATATTAAATTTCTTTGGGGCAGTAAATGTGCTCTTGCGACGGCAGAAGATCGTCATTCCAAATTGGAGAAGGTGCTGGCGCTTATGGCCGACAAGTTTTGCAGTGTAGATAACAATGGATCAGCTGGTTAATATAATATTTTGTACATATATTTATACTTTTACAACGTGAAAACTTTATACGATACCGAATAGATTTAACTACTATACCTTTGATAAGCAAGCGCATTTGCAGCCGTATTTTATAAGATGTAATCAAAATTACTGCTTAAGTTAAAATGTTTGACGGGAGGGAAAACGGGATTTTTGTTGCACAAAGTATATTTTTAAAGTTCATCAGGTATTTCATGATATTTGTCATAAACCAAACAGAGAAAGTACATTTTCATTGCACAACTACCTCAGAAGTGTTTTGTACGAACTTCTTCATAGGTTTGAATCGAATATATTTTTGTTTCTTTATTTTATTCAGCTTTTGAAAATGTATAATATTTACAAATTTATGTAACTGTTGCATTTATTTTTATTAAACTTTTTTGTTTAATTCTATTTATCAAGTTTCAACATCCTTTGTTAATAACTGGATTAAACTTAACCAACTTATAACTTTTCTAATGTTATTTAGCAAACAAACCGAAACATACTACTATTACTACTACTACATATAAAGGGGACAATATATAAAAACCAAGCATATGCATTTAATTTTTACAATTATAAAAATCAAAAAACGATTACATAAGGGAAGGTGAATAATGTATTTAGTATTATTATATTAATAAACTTATATAACTAAATGATAAGCTGTGTGTTCTTTTCTCGTTTTTTTAGATCTGTATAGACGTAATGTAGCAATTACCCAGCAAAAAAGGCTACTGGTAGTTACCCGGTTAATTACTAGTTAATCTTTCCGGATTTTACCAGTTAATTTTGTAAGAGAATCGGGAAAAAATTAACCAAACGTTCCCCGTCGGTGTGAATATACATGAGACCTTGTATCTCCCTCCAACAATAGCTTCAAGTATACAGTCGTCTCTTTCGCACACGTCGTTGGGGTGGTGAATATCGTACTCTTGCTCATAGCCAAAGTATTATTTACTCAAAACTCAAAAAA
Organism: Dichetophora obliterata; assembly: GCA_963920525.1. NCBI lineage: Eukaryota > Metazoa > Arthropoda > Insecta > Diptera > Sciomyzidae > Dichetophora > Dichetophora obliterata. The sequence goes on from OY986436.1 coordinate 90,905,788, forward strand.
GCATTCCCAGATTAATGTTTTAAATTTTTATTAGTTTCAAAAAATTTTTTTTCAAATACACAAAATTCAAAGATTTTTTTACATGGAATTCAAGTATACAAATTTACATTAAATTGAAAGTTAAACATAAAATTGCACAACAATCTATTAGATGTCAGAGTAAAAAATTAAGTTTTTTTTAACTCTGCATGATGGTTCAACTTACGCAGTCTGATTGCGAACGACTAGTCCGTCCTGGGCTCACCAACTTGCAATGAAAAATTTGTGTGATGAAAATACCTTCTTGAAAGCATTTTAGGCAACTGTTTTTGCCGTTGTTGTGTTGAACACCTGCCCCGAGAATCGTTCACAAGACGCGGGAGGAGCTTTTAAATTGTTTTAAGCCAATGTTTTTTCATTACTTTTTCGCGTTTTATTAGTAAATACTTTTGGTTGCTAATTATTTTTTACTAATTTTTTTATTAATATTTTCACAAATTTTGTATTCACTTTTTTTCAACACAGGAAAAAAAAATTTTTCACAACAAAGTGAAAGACTACTTTATCAAAAATAAAAACACTGTAGTTTTCTTTTTCAAAGTAATGAGAGGTGACAATTTTTTTTCCATGTATTGGTTAAAAGTTGAAATTTTTTATTAGTGTTAGTCAAATTGGTTAGTGATTTTTTGCAGGGTAGACTATATCCCAAAAGATTCAGTATGTGTTGCTTTCCATTGTCGCGGCTAATCTTCAACAGGCAGTTAAGATCCCGCTCATAAAAATTTGTCGGTGATGACATTGTAAGCATGCATAGCAGAATTACCCAGGTAGTGTTGACAGTTTTTATGGAAAACATAAGGTGTCAAAAAATTTACTCAAAAAGAGAGCACTTTCAATCGGCCATTGTCAATAAGTGAAAACATAACTAATAGCCGCAGTCATCATTCCACCTCTAGCTACGAGCTTCCTTTGGAGGCACTGAATAGAATTTAACATCACGAACTGAAAAGCTTATCGCACAAATCATACACGATTTTTTTATAACTTTCATGATTTTTAATTTTTATTTGTTTATATAAACGCACAAAAAGTCTTATTTGATTTTTATGATTTTGATTCTCGACGCTTGCTTTCTTTTTCGCTTTCTTTCACTAACAGCTGTTTTTGACAGGCTATGTTTTTCTTTTGAAGAGAAAATAAGCATTTGTCAAAACTACCTGGATAATTCTGCCATGGTAAACATGGTATAAGGATAAAGGTAGCTGCAGCGCTGACTGTGCTCTCTTTCCATACTGCCATGTCTCAAATAAAAAGTTTTGCTTCGTTTTCACATTTCCGGCAGTATGCTCTCATCTGGTGCATCTACCTGTATTCTTCTACCATGATTGTAAGCAGGATGGGACAACATTTTATTCGCTCTATTAAGATCGGTAGTTTATTTTCGTTTTCAAACAACAGTCAAGGACAAGGTTCATTTATAAGGTTGTGGCACTTGGGAGCCAGCTCGGTCGAACTGTCAGAATGGATGAAAAGAAATCAAGAAAATGAATGCATAGAACAAAGAAAAGCACAGTGACAGTTCAAGCAAAGAGCCTGAACAGAACCAAAGCGGATGTCGGGCGTCTCTCGGCGAAATCCGCTGAGAACACATCCAGAATAGGAGCGGTTGTCGGCTGTCAGATCACGGTTGCATTTCATATTGGGAATGATTCCAATTATTTTATATTATGCTTTGAATACACATGAATGCAACACAGGCACAATAACAGAATGTCAGACCATAGTAAAAACTAAGAAAATAACACTGAACGTACCCAATCTTTAGCAAAACTATGGCAACATTTAAGTCACTCAGAGAGATATCCGCCAGGCGTCAGAGAAAAATTAGAATAGATTGAGCCCGAACAAAACCAAAACGGTTGCCAAGTGGCAGGCCTCTCTGGGAGAAATCCGCTGAGAACCCGTCCAGAATAGGAGCGGTTGTCGGTTGCCGGTTCACGGTTGCGATTCATATTGGGAATGATGCAAATTATTTTATATTATGCTTTGAATTCACGTGAAAGCAACACAGGCAGAAAAATAGAATGTCAGATCATAGTAAAAACTAAGAAAATAACACTGAACGTACCCAATCTTTAGCAAAAATATGGCAACATTGAAGTCACTCAAAGAGAGATCCGCCAGCCGTCAGAGAAAAATTAGAAAGATTCTATTCTGGCGTTTTCCCGTCACGCATTTCTACGGCGTTTTTATTTTTGGCGACTGCATATATTTTCATGTATTTTGTTGCACGGTGGATCCGACAACCGACACCCGCTTTGGTTCTGTTCGGGCTCATTCTATTCCGGCGTTTTCCCGTCACGCATTTCTACGGCGGTTACATTTTTAGCGGCTGCATATATTTTCATGTATTTTGTAGCACTGCGAATCCGACAACCGACATCTGCTTTGGTTCTGTTCGGACTCAAAGGCGGAAAAAGAGTGCATTTCTCTCAAGTGCCATAACCTTATAAATGAACCTTGTCAAGGAGAATAAATAATAGTAAAGAGATTTCAAAGGCGAATTATTATAACCATTGAGGTGCAGCCCGTACGAAGAAATATGGCGGCGATATTGAGAGCAGAGCTGAAAGCCACTGAAATGAGGCAACCGAAAATAAATCGTACTGAGAGAATTTTGTAGTACACTCTCAACTGGTTTGCTACAGACATGTGGCGAAGATGAGCGACCGGAGGAAAGGAATGAAAACACCAGCAAAGTCAAGCAACAACGAAAACAAAACAAAAGCACAGATCATATGGCAATTGGAAACTATTTAGTATCCGAATTGACTATTCTAAATGAAAATGCAAAAAATCGAATTGTCACTGTTTTTACAGCATTTATTTGCATGTATTCTTTTCTATGCCGAATTTGTTCCGTTTTATCCTCAGCTGAACGTTGCTGTTGTTGTTTTTGCTGTTGTTCTTTTGTTGTAGCTTTAATTTGGTATTGTTTTCTTTGGCTGCAAGAAATAACATTTGGAATGTTTCTAACTTAGCCGAATGTGTTCTTTTTTGTTATCTCAAAAGTAATTTTGATTGAGATATAGTTTATCGATTTTTTATTATTTTTTGTTCTGTTCGATGTGCCAGAAACAGACACATTGAGGATTTTTAAGAAACTGTTAAGTTTCAACAGTTATAATTTTTTTTAACTTTCGCTTTTTTTGCAAAAATGGCTCACGATTATGTCACAACCACTTGTGATGTTGTTTTTTAAAGTTTTGCATTTTTGGATTTTCAGGAATTATTTTCGCAAAAATAGTCGAACTCGAAATTTTCAAAACGGTACACTTCCAGGAAAAAATTTCAAAACGACCTATATTAGTCATAGTTTCAGAAAGTATTTGCATTGAATTTTATTGAAATATTGACTAATTTGAATTTTTTCGATTTTTATAAAATACTAGCTGAAACCCGGCGCTTTGCTGCCACGCCCCCGTTGCCAAACTTCCATAAAATGTTATCAGTGAACCTGCATGTGTAAATTGAGTACTGAATTGAATACTGAATTCCGAGGCTGTGCGACCTATAACTCCATTCGATATCGCAAATTTGGGCTGTAAGGAAGGTGTCACTTACTTTTTTACAACGCACATAAAATTTGATCAGTGAAACGGCACGTGTAAATTGCGGTCGAATACCGAATTCCGAGGCTGTACGACCTATACTTCCAAAGCTATTCGATCTCGCAAATTTGGGAGGTACCACGCCCCCTTGTTTAACGGCCATAAAATTCGATCAGTGAAACGGCATGTGTAAATCATGGTCGAATAAAAAGTTCTTAGGCTGTGCGGCCTATAACTTAAAAGCTCTTTGATGTCGCAAATCGCAAATTTGGGTTGTATGGGAGGTGCTACCTCCACTCAAAACTCAAAAGTTATTCGATATCTCAAATTTGGGTTGTATGGGAGGTGCCACGACCCCTTTTCCAACGCTGTCCGTACTACTACTTAAACCTTAAACCTGCGCATGAATGCGAACAACCAATTTGGAAAGTTTCATCGCGATCGGATGAACGGTGTAGAAATGTATTAAGGACACACAAACAAACAAACGTACATTCATTTTTTTACATATATAGATAGTATTCCCCGGCAGACGTTGTTCTATCACAGAATGCTTTACTGCCATATATGAAAATGTCAAGAAATGCCAACGGGTGTGGCAAAATTATTTCCCTTAAACCATCTCGTACTCGAAACAAATCGACTGCCAAAACTACAGCTCAATTTAGCTTAAGCCTGGCGCACTTTGCTTCACTCCACGCTGACCCCCCGAAAAGTGAGTTTAACTAAAGTGGGACAGGCCTATTTTTAGTGCACTTGCCGAGAGCAACCATACGAACTAAATTACAAAATGTTTGTCTAATATGACCCAAATCGTTGAAATAAAACATTTTCATTTGTTTGTTGGCGGTAAAAGGGGGCGTGGAAACCAATTTTTAGGCACAGCTGCTGACAGAAACCATACAAATAAAGCCAAAATTTTAGCTCAATCGACCCAGTAGTCAATTTTACTAATTTCTCAAAAAGTGGGTGTGGATATATAGCGATAACGTCCTTTTTTAATTACAGTTGCCGAAAGTAACCGTACAAAGTAAAGTGTCAAATGTTAGTCTTATACGTCTCCTTGAAATATGGTGGAAAATGGGCGGAAAAAGGGGGCGTGGAAACCAATTTTTCGTACAGTTACTGACAATTACCACACAAACCAAATTACCAAATTTAAATCTTATACGACCAAAACGTATTAAATAAAGCATTTTTATTGGTTTGTGGGCGGTGAAAGGGGCGTGGACACACACTTTTAGTACAGTTCCCGACAGTAACCATACAAACTAAATTACCAAATTTAAGTCTTATACGACCAAAATTTTCAGAAACAAAGCATTTTCATTGACTTCTGGGCGGTAGAAGGAGGCGTGGAAACCCATTTTTAGTACAGTTGTCGACAGTAACCGTACTAACTAACTTACAAAATTTTAGCCTAATACGACCCAAGCTGACTGAAATATAACATTTTTATTGATTTGGGGGCGGTAAAAAGGGGGTGTGGCAACTTTTTCTTCAACTATCTCGTGCCTGAAACAATGTAAAATTCAATATAAAAATGTGTAGAACTCCGGAATTGACACGGTTTCGAAGAAGTGTTCATTCTGATGTCGATAGCGCAAATTTGGCTTGTATGGGAGGTACCACGCCCCCTTGTCCAATCGTTACCAAACCTCACAGGAACACTCTCAAGATGTGGCTTCAGTTTCCCTAAAAATTTCATAAAGATCGGTTCAGCGGTTTTGGAGTCTATACGTGATATAGCCACATACCCACATACCCACATACATACATCCATTTTTATATATATAGATAACGGAAAAATTCTCAAACTCAAAATTTACAAAATGTTGAACTTTCAGTAAAAAATTTCATAATGATCAAGTTATTTAAGTTATTTCAAGTGCTTCAATAATATGGTTGACAACAAGAACAACAACAGCAACGTTCAGCGGAGGATAAAACGAAACCAATTCAGCATAGAAAAGGAAACACGCAACTTTTTTGTAATTCTTTTAAGTTTTGTCTCAGAAATTATTTTAACAACATTTTTATAAGCATTTTTTAAATTGTTGATTTTTAAAAGTTTGTTATTACAACAGGAAAGGATTTTAAATTTTTTCGAAAAGTAAAATACCACTACTCTGGTAGTTTTCACCTGATTTTTATGTTTGATAACTCATTTTAAATAACTAATAAATAAAAATCGAAGCGCATGCCAGGTTTTTTTTAATACTTCAAGTGCTGTTTTTATTACTTCTTTCTGTAAGATAAAAACTTATGTCGACTTTTTGTAACCCTTAATTTAATGATATATTAATTTAACGTAGTATAACGTTACTTTATGTTTATTTTTATGTTACTTTATTTTTAAATTTTTTACAAACATAAAGACAAATCTTGTAAAGCGCAACAGTATATAGAAAAAGTTATGTTTAACAAAATATGTTCATTTTCCATTTAGACAAGATATCTTCATTTCACATAGTTTTTGAACACATTTTTCTAACTGTGACGAAATTTCCTGAAATAAATATTATAAAAAAACTATGAAGTTTTCTTTTAATGGACTTTTCGCAATCCTTTAAAATATACAGATAAATGATTTTCTGAACTGTTGAGATATGGATAAACAAATAAGAGATGAGTAAACAGATATGAAATGAATGAATAGAGAAGCCCAGATAAAATACACAAATGTAAATACATACATATGTATAAATATTTTAATTAAAAATTAAGTGTATTAAGTGAATTACTGTATTAAGTGTGTCGTATAACTTTCTTCGATTCGATTATATGTAACCAAAAAGTTGTCTTTGCGTGTATGAAAAAATTTTCAAAAACATAGATATTTAGAATTCTTCACAATAATTATTATCACATATTTTTCATATCAAATCTTATTAAAAGAAGGAAAATATTTGTAGCAAGTATGTTTTGTAATAAATGTAAAATATTTTCAAAAATTTAATTGATCATGAAAATGTTATATTTGCTTAGTGTTCTATCTATTCGGCTAAGACAACTTACAGCTAAGAACAAAACAAAACAATATCGGTTAAGTTGGAGAATATTCTTATAATATGGTTGACAACAAGAACAACAACAGCAACGTTCAGCGGAGGATAAAACGAAAAAATGAATGCGGTAAAAACAGTGACAATTAGATTTTTTGCATTTTCATTTATAATACTCAATTCGGATAGTTTCTAATTGCCATATGATCTGTGCTTTTGTTTTTTTTTCCACAACTTATGAAAAAAAGTTTGTAAGAAACAAATTTTATTTTTCTTCTTTTATAGAATTAAGTGGAAAAATAAACAAAAGTTATAAAAACCTGACTGAAAAACGTCCTCAAATGTCCCAAAAAGAACAAGTTTACACAAAAATTAGACTTTAATATTCAAAAACACTGGATTAACTTAAAAATTTTCGCAACTAAGTTATCAAGCAATCTGTTTAGAACGAGAGTTGATTGAGAGTTGATGACCTATCATGAATAATTTGTCACCCTTAATCTCCTGTCTCAGGCAGTGTCACAAGATGGAATTACCACCAAAATTGTCTTTTTCTCGCATTTAATTCTCAAGATTACCACACTCCCAAAATACCTCAAATTACCACAAAATACCTCAAAATTAACACAAAATCCCACAATACCTCAAAAAAGCAAAAAGAAAATAGATACATATAAACCACCACAAACAAGTGCATTCAGTCATTTGAGTAATTCAACTAACGCAACATTCTCTTAATTCGTATTTTTACCACGTAATTGAAATAATTTGAGGGGTTTTGAGTTATTTTGAGGTATTGTGGGATTTTGTAGTAATTTGAGGTATTTTGTGGTGTTTTGAGGTATTGCTTATCGACACAGATATAATGATAAAATTATTCGCTCTTGTACGAAATGGGGATAACATCAACAAGGTCAAATCAATTTTTTTTTGTGTTTTTTATGATAAAATATTTTGCCCTTGTACGGAAAAATGTTAATTCAACAGTAAAGGCGAATTTACACATTTCACTCAAAACGATGATAGTGAACGTTGAGCGATGACAGTGAATCAATTTTTAATTAACATTATTCAAAGTGTAAATTTGAAATTTGATGGATAATTCGGTGTTGAATGTCAAAATATATTCGTTGGCTGATTGATTTTATTGACGTTTAAAAAATTAAATAAATAAAAGCTATTCAGAAATTAAATAAAAAAATATAAACTTTCTGCTTGAAATTATGTTAACACCTTTCAATTGTATTTTAGTACGAATGACACATCAGTTCGGTTTGCTTTCACTTTCATCAAAAGTAGGAAGACCTTCTACTTATTTCACTGTTCAATGAGGATGACAATCATCTTCATTTTAAAGATGAAACTCAATTTACATTTTACAAATCAGATGATTCATCCAAAGTGAACGATGATAGTGAATCGTGTAAATTCGCCTTAACACAAATAGCGCTCGATGCTACGCATTCGCAACAATTTTTTCGCAATAATGCAAAAATTAAAAAGGTATACAAGAAACATACCAAACTCAATGACGCATACATAACTGAAAAGAATCCTCGCTCGACGATGTGGATGCTGATAGTCGGAACATAACTTTTTTTAGGAAACGAACGTTCCTGAATTTTTCTTTAAGCGATTAATTTTTATGAAAAATTAAAAACGAACTGTTGTTGCTCATTATTTTTTTGTGAAAAATTCGATCGAATAAATTTGAAACTGACAAATTTTTCAGAGACAAAAATACGATGCCAGCGTAGAGTTCCCCATTCGTTCGTGATAATTTGCGAGAACAATTTTATATGAGGAGAACGATAATTGAGAACAATCGTATTTCAAACGTTCTCCGCACCCTGTTATTGAGTAAGTTTTTTTTTTTATTTTTATTTTAGTGTCCTTTTTTCTCGGAATAAAAAAGAACTATTCATTAAGTTTAACTTTTAATGCTTTTCAATATGAAACAAATTATAAAAATGAAGTGGGTGTAAAGATTAATAAAAAAGTATACGTTTAGTTTTTTTGTAACATATTATTTCATAATATAATTAAATAGTTCCTTTTTTATAATTGTTGTTAAAATGTTTTTACAATTCGCAGAAGACAATCTTTAGGCCTTAAACAATTTGAATTTCACTATTCCTTCACTATACCTTTAACTGTTCCCTTTTCTATTATTTTTACAATGTGTAGAACTCTATTTCAATTTTCAAAAAAATTATTATTTCCGCCATTTCTAAAAAACATAAACATCAGAGAGTATATATATATATAGAGGTCCCAGTTCGAGTTCGAATGCAATTTCACTCAATTCGCATTGTACATGCGTCCGGTGAAGCTTTCCTTCTCTGGCAGCAGCAAAGCAAACTGCAGCGTTGTTCTGCTGAACTTCAGCTCTCGTTTTTACTCTGCCTATACTTTTCTATAAGTGTGCATGAAACAAAAACGCACATTAATTCATGTATTGTTTAAAGCGTTGAACGAGGCGAGCTAGGAATAGCTCCCGCAAAATATTATATTTTTAATATTGTTTTTTGGTAAGGAAGAATGTTCCCGTTTTTTACAAGGCAATTCTCGGGCAAAAAATTGCCTGCAATAAAAGTTATTAAATATCATGTTATCATGTTATAAATATATTTATTATATTCGTACATATGATAACATATTGCTCTTGTTCGATGTACTTAATTATATTGTTTATATCAATATATTAACATTGTACGAAAATATATAAATGGTTTTTTATTTAAAAAATGAAACATTTTTTTAAGTCTGAAAACTTACGCAACACATATTATAATTAGTAGTATGAATTCATATTCACAAAATATCCTGAAGTAGTTATATCAAATTTAATTTAATGTTTTTTATTGTCTATATGTAGTTCGTAATATATTTTATTTATTTATTTTTCACTTCACTACGCACAAAAAAACAATTATTGTTCGCCTAATGGAAAATAGTTGCTTAACAGCATTTGAGAATTGCTGAGTGTCTATTAAAAAATCTTTTATGAAAAATAAATGTAAACAACTAAATGGTAAAAAACATTTACAAAAATTACTCTATTGAATATGATAATTACTTCATTATTACTTCAACTTATTTCTTATTTTTATTAATTTATTTAAAGAAAACCCAAGGATTTTTAGGAGAGAACTCATTTACCAGAATTGCGGAGGAACACTTCGACTTATATCGCTTTCCCAAAGCCATAAACTTGATTGAGAAAGTAAAAGTATATAATAGAAATAAAATATTACTATATAATGAATTTTGCATGAATAAATATAAACAATATAAGTTTTTCGGTAGCATTAAATAGCCGACACTAATAAAGCAACATTTGCATTTTCCGTGTAAACTGAAAACACTTTTCATTTGACGATAACGCGGAGCGGGAATTAATCTCCTGCAACTCCTCTGAAGAATGTCTACTCTATCAATATATTGGGGGTTGGAATTAATTTTAAAGGTTTTTTTTCGGTTTTTGAGCATTTATTTAGAAACAACGGTACAATGTATATTATTCAAAGTATTGTCCATCGTTAGCTACAACTTTTTCCCATCTTTCTGGCAGCATATGGATTCCGCGCCGGAAGAACGATTCGTCTTTTGAGGCAATCCACGAATCGACCCATTTTTTGGTATCCTCGTAAGAAGTGAAGCGCTGCTCAGCCAAGCCATGCGTCATCGATCTGAATAGGTGGTAGTCGGAAGGGGCTATGTCTGGGCTATAAGGCGGGTGGGGTAGCACATCCCAATTCAGCGCCTCCAACGTTTCCTTGACGGTTCTTGCAACATGTGGCCGTGCGTTGTCATGTTGAAAAACTACTTTGTCGTGTCTTTTGGCATATTCCGGCCGTTTAACCTTTAATGCTCGGCTCAATTGCATCAATTGTTGTTGGTAGCGTTCCCCAGTGATGGTTTCGTTAGGTTTTAGCAGCTCATAGTACACGACACCCTTCTGATCCCACCAAATACACAGCATAAGCTTGGCGCCATGAATATTCGGCTTGGCCCTCGATGTTGATGCATGGCCGGGTGGTCCCCACGATTTTTTTCGCTTAGGATTATCGTAATGGATCCACTTTTCATCGCCAGTGACAATACGATGCAAAAAACTCTTCCTTTTATGCCGTTGAAGCAGTTGTTCGCACATGCAAAATCGCCGTTCAACGTCTCTCGGCTTCAACTGGTACGGCACCCAATTTCCTTGCTTTTGAATCATTCCCATGGCCTTCAAGCGTTTGCCGACCGTTGATAAGTCGACTCCCAATGATTCTGACAATTCTTGAAGGGTTTGACACGGGTCTTCATCGAGCAAAGCCTCCAATTCCTCATCTTCAAACTTTTTCGGCTGGCCCGGACGCTCTTTGTCTTCCGTATCAAAATCACCACTTTTAAACCGACGGAACCAGTACTCACAAGTAGAAATCGATGGAGCATAGTCCCCGTAAGCCTCAGTAAGCGTGCGTTGTGCTTCAACCGCTTTTTTCTTCAAATGGAAGCACAAAAGTAAACCTTCCCGCAAATTGCGTTTTGTTGGAACGAAAGTCGACATGTTCACAGAGAAAAAAATATATGTTGTTTACACTTCAGTGGAATGACACATACTGAAAAATGAAGCTTAGACAATGTGCTTTGAAATGAATATAGTCACAGGTGTGCCCGATGCGATCTATTGATAGTTACGCCATCTCTTAGAAAACCTTTAAAACTAATTCCAACCCCCAATATATATATATATATATATTTAATATGAATTTATTATTAAAATATGCTCACTAGACTGTTCCTTCAAATCACCAGTTTGAGGAGATACCGCCATATCTGGCAACACCATCAGGAGCGCCTGAAACAAGAAAAATCCATGTATTATTGAAAGCGTTTAAAACAGCGAGATAGAAATAGGTGCTGTGTTTTTACGTGCTTTTGGATGGTATAAAAAGGGTTACATACTTGTTCGTCAAACCAATTCGATAAAACCAATTAATTTAGATATTTACTTACTTGGGGGCTACACTTTTCACTTTTAACTTTCAACTTACAATACATTCATACATTTTTACATTTTCTGTAAATTACTTTTTCGTGATGGATACAATTACCAAATTCTAGTTGAAAAAGAAAGGCCTATAAATTTCTGCTGACAAAAAAATGTCTTTGAAAGATGTAAAGAAGGATTTATTTGTATTTTATATTCAACTAGTAAGCCCGTGTCTCATTAAAACGCCAAAATCAAACATAGCTATATTTTATTGATAAAAATTTAAATGGAATTTATTTTGACCTTTTTGCAATGTACGGGGTATTGCAATTTAATATAGCATATTTAATTACATACCCAAATTTATTTTAAACAAGTAGGAGTAAGAATATTTATTGATTTCCAGTTTAAAAATGCTTGAAGAAAAATCCTTCATTACCACTTTCCAATTTATTATTAAATATTTGTGTAAATTTTTAAAAATTCAAAAATTTTCCGACCAACAGCTTAGAAATCTTTTTAAACTGTAAGAAATCATTCCATATCTTTTTTAACTATAAAAAATCATTCAGTATCAATTTGATATTGAATATATCAATTCATAGTTTTAGCTGTGAAATTATAAAATATTATTCTTCAGTATAACAGTTTTATAGCTATTAGCCGATATGTGACGCTAAATACCTCACATATTTTTAGACATATGCTGAAATTAAGAAGAGAAAAAGCAACATAACAATTATATGCAAAGTTTAACTTGCTATAAATTAATAAATTTAAATTTTTTATAAATATAAAGTATATTTTGCATATCTACAGGTCTAAACCTACCAAACCATACTAAATTTATTAAAATTGGACTCGTATTTAAAAAGCCTTACGCCGTAATAAATTTCCATTTTCGTTATATATATAAGATTAAATTCAGTTAAAAACTCTTACCTGTAATCCAAAAAAGCGCGGGATCAAGCCCCACTTAAATAAAAACATAATAACGAATTACATATTTTAAAATTAATTTCATTTTAATACATATGCCAATAATAATTATAAAGTTATAACAAATATTACTAAACATAATTAAAATTTAAGTGCAACAAATAAATAAAAACGTAAAACTTCATGCTATTTATTAATTTAACAACATACACAAACATAACAATTAATATAAAACATGCAATATAAAAAATTTTAATTTCCCAAATAATAAAAATTTCAACTAAAATAATTAATTCATATAAAACATTAAAAATTAAAAATATATATACATTACATGTAACTAAAATTATAGAATAGTATAAAAATTATATAGTGATGGTGATGGTGTACACCATAGATATTAATTATTTTATTAAAAAAATATAAATTGAAATAAGTTAGTGATGAAGTGCAGCATCTTCCTGTTATGTTTTAAACCCATGTACCTCTATACCCATTTATGAAATACCTGCAGTCCTTCATTTTGGAAAAATCTGTAAGATAGTATTTAATGAAAATAAAGTATTTGGAGAATAAATAAAATCATACCGAACCGAGTTTTCTTTTCATCTCAACAGAGCAAATTCATCTCAGTTAACGGGAGCTTCCTGCACTTTCCATTAAATTTGTAGCGAAATTCCGAGTCATCGGAGAACAAACTTTGAGTCTGAAAAGGAGGGCCTTCTATGAATTTTTGAATATATAATATTGTTAGATAAAAAACTTTTAATTACAAAGTGTCCTTACCATTGACATCTTATACTACAGTTTCGTCATCTGCTTCTCCAGTCATGCGTCCCAATGACTTCTACATTCTATCAGCAAAACTGTGATTTTACGCATCATTGTGCTTTGTGCCATTGCCTCACTTCTTCGATTAATCTGAAAACATGAAATATTTGTAATGCAACTAATAGTATATTTATTAAATAAGTAAACATAAATTTATTTGTTCCACTACTAAAATTATAAAATTTAAGGCACTGAACTAAATTAAATGTAATGAAATTAAATAAAATTTAATTAAACAAAATAATATAAAAATACACATAAGACGATAAAAATGAAAATGAAGGCAATAGTGGTGGCAACAGTTTTGTGTTGTATTAGCTTATTTAAAAAATTAAAGTAAAAAAAAATATTTAAAAAAATAAATTAAAAGAAAAATTTCTTAATAGCTGTGCATCGACTTAATCTGATTTTTTTATACTTACAGTTAACAAATGAAGACTCGTGGTTAGATTTCCGCAAGCAATGCTGGTTGATAAAGTTGACAAAATATTCAATACATCTCAATATCCATAAGAATATTTCATACCTATATTAATCGTTTTAATGCTAGTTTAAAAATAATGTAAGGTCTTCCTTTTATTTCATTTTTTTAATAACAGAAAAATTATTTGTCATTTTTGAGAATAATATTGAATAATATAATGACAATAGGATTTAAAAATAAATAAGCAACTACCATCAAATTTTTATATTTTATTTTTTACTATTATTTTTTATATTTTATTTAGTTAAAACAGTGATGATATCAAATTTATTTCTTATTATTTAATATAATATTTTAAAACTAAATTGAATTCTTATTATATCATATAATATATTACAATCTAAAATTAACTCTTATTATATAATATAATATCTTACAACCTAAAATGAGATCTTATTATATAATATAATATCTTAAAACCTAAATTGAACTCTTATTATATAATATAATAACTTATAAACTACAAAATGGGCAAGCATCTTGAACAATTTGAAAAAGAACTAATTATTATTTCCTAACCTAGCCTTATAAATACAACCTAAAACTACTAACTTAAAAATATATTTAAAACTTAAAACTACCTAACCTAAAAATATATTTACAACTTAAAACTAATGAATCAAAAAATATATTTTCATCTTAAAACTACCTAACATTGGATATTCTACTATTTACAATAATTATTTACAATATTTACATAAACCATTTGTTGGTCCAAAAAAATTGAAGAATATAAAAAGTGGCCGAAAGAATAAAAAAAAATGAGAAATGTTGAAAATTTTAAATAAGTCTAACGAGCCCAAAGTTGAAAACTATCATTGAAACTAATAGCGCATTCTTTTCTGGAAAATAATTAGGATTTTTTCTGCCGTCTTCGAGAATTTTGAATTTTTCAATTTTTAAAAACAAAAGTTTTGACATAAAAATAAATTGTGTTATTTTCTCGAAAATGTTTACTTCAAAATTATAACAAATGCAGCATTTTTGACCTGTAAAATTCTACGGTTGTGCATTCTGCCCTCTAGTGATACCAACATAAAAATAAAATTAAATCATTTTGGCATTTCATATTTAGTGCTGTGATAATTGTGAGAAGCAACAATTTCCAATTTTTAAACATATCTGAAATTGCATCCAATATATTGTTGATTCAATTCCTTAGTTTTAGTGGAAGTAAAATGCTCAATGAATATTTGTTAAAATTTCCTGCAGTTAGCACTATACACAACTTCAATCGTAAATACATCGGAATTCAAGACAACAGTGCAGCTAAAAAGAAGTCAACATTCTGTAAATTCAGGTCAAAATCTGAAAAATTATGAATTTTGTGAGGTCAGAATATTTTCCAGAAAAGAATGCGCTATAATAAAAGTTTGTAAGCAATGCCAGAAAAAAAAATTTAAAACTGGTAAAAGAAATTTTGGAAGAATTAATAGTTGCAAAAAAGAAACAAAACTCAAAAAAGAAAACTTAATGTTATAAATACAATAAGGGCTACAGGCATGTGGCGTATGAAAATCAAAATTTGTTAATTTGACCAACGATTTGATGGACGATTTGACCAATGTGAACACCCGTCAAATTCTGTAGAACAATTTTGTCAGCTCAAAAGACTTCTCAACCTGGGGCCGAATTACAGCAACCGTGATCGAACAAAATTACGAACGGCATGACGATACAAGTGCCTATCATTATTGTATAATTTTGCTCGATCACGGTTGCTGTAATTCGGCCCCTAAACACATCGAGGCAAAAGAGGAATAAGAAAATAATAAATAACTGGGGCCGAATTACAGCATTCGTGATCGAGCAAAATTGCGAAGGGCACGACGAGACAAGTGCCTATCAATCTTATACAATTTTGCTCGATCACGGACGCTGTAATTCGGCCCCTGAGTTAAATAATTTATACAATATTTTATTCTTCTTCCAATAAGTTTTTAATAACAAGTGCTACTAAAAATTTTCCGTCATCGCGATGTGCTTAGTTAGGTGCTGAAGACAAAAAATATATTTGACGAAAGATTTAATGAGCATAAACACTTTTGTGGTCAAAAGATTCACAAACGATTTGAAATAAGAACAGGGGTCGAATTACAGCATCCGTGGTCGAGCAACATTACGAAGGGCACGACGAGACAAGTGCCTATCAATCTTGTGCAATTTTACTCGATCACGGATGTTGTAATTCGGCCCTTATTTATTACTTATTGAAAAATAAAATTAATGGCTATGTTCAGACGAGCATCAAATGATTGATTGAATCCAAATTCAATAGGGGTATTCACGATTCAGTGCACTTGCCTGTGCAGTTGAGGACTTGTGCAGTTGTGCAGTTAGGTTTTCGTGAACACACCACCATCACCATTTCAAAGCTGTCAACATTTTTCAATGCACACAAGTGCACAACTGCTCAAGTCCTCAAGTCCTCAAGTTGAAGGTAATAGTAGAAAAGCACTTGTGCAGATTTTTGACGTACGTACAATTTGTTTTTGTAAAGTGCACAAGTCCTCAAGTCCTCAACTGCACAGGCAAGTGCACTGAATCGTGAATACCCCTATTGTTGTTTTTCCAACTATAAAAAATTAAATCTGCGAGAGTAAAAATGAACTTTTAACGTCATCAAAACGTTGATGACGCTTAAGGCCTGAATGAAAAAGTCGAAGAGAGTAATAGAGAACATAAAACGAATTAACTTAACTATTTGATTTTCGTCTGAACATAGCCAAAGAACGTATTCGACATGACATCATAAGTTCTACACATCAGTGGAACTTACACTAATTATATTTATAACATAAAGAGCTTAAGATCGAAACAGAATGTGGAAAGGCGAAGGTGGGAAAGGCCCATGATACAAAGAACTATAGATAATGTATTACCAGTGCAACGAAAAATATTTACTGCGCACCTTATCATCGGTGCTCGTCAAATGTGACACTTGATAAATATATAAAAAATAAAATGTCATAAAGAGAAATGAGAGTAAGAAGATAGCAAAATAAAAATAAGGAAACATTCAAAATACTGTCAAATATATAAATCACTGTAGCTGCTTTTTATGTAAAGGGATAAAAAGGGGAGAAAACACTCCTACCCCATACATAATTACATAATATATTTAATGTAATATAATTAACATAATAATAATTATATTACATAATATAATGTATTTCACAAACAGTACTAAAAAATATATCTACTTTATTTTGGACATGTTTGTTATTGAAAGATATGTATTTCATTTCTGTAAAAAAATATTTTATAAGAAAATTTCGACAGTTTAAAATCTTTACATTTACCTATGAATAAATTGTGACTAAGGTTGCAACAACGAGCACTACCTACGTCACAGCAAAGATGGTAGGCATGCACAATACTTTATCTATATCTCTTTGTATCATGGGAAAGGACAGTCGAACTTAAATTTGGAAAAAAATTTGGAAAAAAAATTTGAAAAAAAAATTAGAAAAAAATAATTTTGACTTAATAAGAGTATTAGGAATACTTTAAAAGCTAACATACATACATTCAGTCATACGTTCATTCATTCGATCAAACATACTTACATGCATGCAGATTTACAGTTTTGGGGTCAGTTGGCGTTTGTTTTGGGAGGTTCTAACGCATGAGCGGACGGACACGGGGAAAGATATTGGGGACCATGGAAATTGAACGGACGGACAGTCGGAAATATAGCGAGCACCCTGGTGGTTGAACGGACGGACAGTCGGAAAGATACCCACCATCTTGGCGGATGTCAAACATTGCAATGAAGCTTCATGCTGTGACACTAAAACCCAATAATAATACTAACAAACTTCCAAAAACAAGAACTCTAAGAAATAAAAAAGACAAAAGACTCAATAGGGATCGGGACCAAATGAAAAACTTCACAAGGAAATAAGCACCTTATTAGTTGGTTAGTATTTACTTTGAACTCAATGCCCTTTTTGCTTAAAGATTGCTTAAAGATCAAAAAATTTCAATTGTATGATTGAACAATACCAAGATCAATCGAAAGATATTTCGTAGTTGTTTTCACATCAATGGTCAATAAAAGACGATTTTATTTATTCGGTTAGAACAGTGCGTGAAGTCTCAATTCTTTGCAATCACAAAGCGCAATTGCATTGAATTTTTACAGCACTGCTCTAATCGAATAAACAAAACGCCTAAGGCCGCGTTCAAAGTGGACGTTTTGGTTAAAAGCTGATTCATAAAGCTGCTTTGTCGCATATTTTAGGATCATAGTGAACGCTTATTCAACGCTTCACGCAGTAGACTATTCAGCTTATCGGTGTTTATAGTCCGCTGTGTGTAAGCCAACCATGATTATTAACAAAGCGTTTTCCAGCTAAGCCTCTCGGATAAGCAAAAATCGATCACTATGAACGCGGCCTATTGCAGAATGTAGATCCATCAGATAAGTCGTTACTTATCAAAGTCGCCTAAGTTTAAAAAAAAATTTGAGATGTTTAAAATATAAATATTATTGAAAAAAGGAAATTGTCTTTATTGTGTTTAAATAAAAAAACACCAAAGAAACATAAACCTTTTTTCTAAGTTTATCTTACAGCGATATGTACATAATAATTTAACAATTTTTCAACACAAAAATTTACCGAATTTGCAGAGATATAAGCTCTTAATTTTCCAAAATACGCTTTATATGTGACCTAGGCGAGTTTGAAAAGTATCGACTTATGCGAACCTTACACGGTGAATCAATCATTTATGTGATTTTTAAATATTTGTTTGTATGCATCACACAGACACGTGATATTTTGCATTGCTGTTCAAGCAGCTGGATGTGTGTAAGGCCGTTATATCTTTCGTCAGTTCGGTTGTGTTCGTCGTGCGGTAAACTTCTCTGCTGAAAAAAACTTTAAAAAATAAAATTAATAGGAGTAACAATTTTCGACAGAGTTTGTCAAATATTTTTATTTAATTTTTGCGTTTTTTTATAAAAATTGCTAATGCAGATCGTCCGTGTCACATCTATATTACACAAGAAATTTAGACGAAAAGATTGATGTGTGTAAAATATTGTATAAATCACACGTACACATGCTTGATTTCAAATGATTGATCGTGTAAGGTTCGCATTAGATAGGTTACTGCAATATCTTCCAGCAAAGCTTAGATAGGACAGAAAGACATACATATCCACACACAAACATGCAGACATACGTAGAGATAGGCATGCACACATATATATACACACACATACAGACAATCAGACATAAATACAGAAACGCACATACACATACACACACATAGACATACAGCCATGCATACTGAGAGATATTCAGCCAGAAATTACAGCAAGGGTATACACAATTTTGAAAAAATATACTTGAAAAGACTGATTACGAACTGTTCATGAAATAATTCCATTCATCGTATAATGTGCATTACAGAAAGTCTTAGCAATTGAGATAAAAATTTAAACATAGAAATTTAGGAATTAAAAAAAAATTGTTAAACCGAAAACTTTTGCATATTGTTAATTTTGTCATGATTTCGACTAGAATTTAAATCTCTTTTAGTTTTTAAACTTTGAAAATCGTGAATTTTTCCTTATTAAAACTGTTGCTCAAATGTTGCTCGCATATTTTAAAGAATTCATCGGATGGATTTTTGAGAGCGAGTTTACCGTCGCTATAATTTCTAACCGAAATAAAATGCTCATTGTCAAACTGCATCTCATCAAGTTTGATGAGATGCACTTCACAAGTCTTGCATTTTATTTTGCGCAATATCTTCTCTTTTAAGCCATAACCACGAAGTAACGACAAACAGCCGCTTCAACGTCGGTTAATGGCTCTTCATCCACACACTCTTCGGATTCAACAATTGCTTCCTCCTCTAATACCCCCGAAGCCAATTCCTCATCCGAAGAACTCATTCGTTCACATTCATCCCTATATTTAAAATTCCAATCTAACATTAAGTCGTTATCAGACTCGCAATTGGAATTGCGAGCCTCATAACGACATGTTAAAATTTTCATAGAAAAGAACTTTGCTGAAAGATATTGCATTTCCCTAACCGATGGATTTACATTCTTTCCCAATTGAGATCGAACAGCTGCGAAATAGTTTTCGAGTGGGTCTTGGTTTAATCGTCCAAGCATAACAAAAGATATGTTTGGCTCTTTAAACATCTCTTCACACAAAAAGAGCATAGAGCTCAATGTAAAGCATAAACCCTGGATACAGAAGTTCTTATTTCCTTGATTAGTTTCCCATTGGGCAACGAAATCTATAAAGTCTTTTATCTTTTCGACTTTATTAGAGTCCTTTGTAATGGGAAGTCTGTTAGGATTAGGGTCATCAAAGGTTTTCGCATCACAAAAATCGAAGCCATCATTGCAACGTTTGACAAACGCTGAAGTAGCTTCGGCATTCGCTTTATTGACAAGATTCTTGAAAAGATCATTGCCAATGCAATAGCGAATGCCTGAAGCTACTGAGTGGCTTAGGACTTGGACAGCCAAACTAACCCTCATTTTCTCGAAAAGTTTCGGGTTAATATGGCTGTCCGTCAACTTAGGCATAAGTTTTAAAGTGCCCGATCGGTCTATATCGTAAACCTCCCTAATAACTGCCCAACTTGCAACCCCATCTTCTGTTTTTATATTTTGGGCTAGTAAAGTATTCCTAATACTCTTAAAAATATGACAATAGTCATACATAACATATATATTTTGATCTAGAAAAGAA
Source organism: Dichetophora obliterata (assembly GCA_963920525.1). NCBI lineage: Eukaryota > Metazoa > Arthropoda > Insecta > Diptera > Sciomyzidae > Dichetophora > Dichetophora obliterata. The sequence continues at coordinate 90,926,349 of OY986436.1, forward strand.
AATGAGCAATTATCAAAATTATTAGTTAATTTACTAAAACAATATCGGTTCGACGCACCTTGATCTCCGATCACCGCCCTTAACCTTAAGCCACATTCGTAAATGCTTGGCAACACCTCGAGCATCTTTTTAACTAAATCCTCCCCATGCATTGGATTCTCTGTGAAGTAGAAACTATGCACATACTTCCACCTATCGACCAAGCCCTTGACCATAAATACGATACAATATTTGGCAAGGGCTTTAGTACGTTTTCCTCCCCCCAGGTCTTCGAAGCCATCAACCTGGTCTTCTGATGGATTATATTCAAGTTCTCTTCTTAGAATTATTTCATCCATCAGAAGAACACAGTTTCTGGCTTCTGGTCGCATGTTGGCTGCAGTTCTTTTTAAATTTTCAATGACGGAGTTATTGAAGCCTGGGAGGATGATTTTTATAGGCCGCCACCTATACAGAGAAGACCGGCTGGGGAGGTTAAAGCCCAACTGCTGCCGTATAAACTCATAACACTTTGTGGAGACGTAGTTCACGCATTGTTCAATTTCTTTTTCAAATGCACTGTAGTGCTGTTAACTACGTCTCGTTATTATATCGGAAAAGGTTGCGGCAGCAGTTGCAGGTTCGCTCTTGGTAGCACAAGCATTTATTCGAATCTCAAGCTCTTTTATCTTATTTTTAATAAGTAAATTTTCTTCTTTGAGTTGGTTTATAGCTTCTTCACTACTAACAAGCAAGCTTGCAGAACTTGCGGCATTGCTCCCAAACTTCATTTTTTTATAGTGTCATCTAAATTAATGAAGAAATCAACAACCTCGGGCTCGTCAAGTTATTTAAATGAAATTTTGGAAATGCAAAATCTGTCAATTTTAGTGGACCAACAGCAGATTTTTCAAAATGCTTGCCACATATAAAAATATATTTTGTATTTAAATTTTCTAAGCTGCAGGCTTTCATCCAAGCTTTCCTTCTCTCTGGATCACATGGGAATGAATAAATGGGCATGTTTTTAGAAGTGCCGGCACAGTCCTGCACGATGCACTTTCTTACTCGCTGCCTTGGCGTTTGTTGTGCGTACAGGACTGGCTTTTGTAGCGTTCGCTCATCTGCGTTTTCTAAGAAAAAATATAAGGAAAAAAAGTACCATTCTTTAATTTGAACAAGAAAGAATATTAACGATATAGCAAGTATCGTACAATATGAAAAATTATCCTTTAAAAAAGACTTCCTGCAAGTATAATATTTGCTGACGATTAACCATACGAACTATTTAACCAAATTTCAATTAGATTTCAAGACGACCGAAACCGTCTGAGGGCCATTTTGTTCACAAAAGGCATAAATATGATTTAACTCGGGTATAATTATCTCTAGGTTAATTTTATACCAAGCCATAGTAGAATTAGAGAAATTAGATGCATTTCGGAGAGACAGACTGCCGGAATTGTCAAAACGAAGTTGACAGCCCATACAAAATCTGAAAACGATGAGAATGCGATAAGAAAGCAAAAATGGGCAAAAATAGCAAAATGCTTGAGTTTAAAATTCTGGCTATGAGAAAGAGAGAGCAGTCTGAAATGCATATATCTTCACTAGTTCTACCATGTACCAAGCATATAAATCGGGAGATAAAAAGGTGGTTTTGTTCACATTTTATCCCGGCTTTATGCTTAGAGCATAAATTCGCTCTCAGTTTATATCGATTTCCATTGGAATGTTAGAGTGTTGCTCATTAATTAAAAAATTCAAAATTAAAAGAGCTGTGTCTGCTTACATATTTTGACACCAAGTATATAAGAAATATTAAAATGAGAGTGATGAGAGCGAATTAAAAATCTTAGCTCACCAATCTTCACGAGTTAAATATTTCTGGGGTTAAGCTATCTCGCCACCATTTTTATCTCCAGCTTGAAGAGTTAAATGCTTAACTCACTGTGAACAAATGAAAAACTGGAAAAATCATGGAATTAACTCGGGGATAAATTTTTCTCTCTGTGAACAAAATGTCCCTGAAAGATATAATTTTAATTGATTTGTGGGCGGTAAAAGGGGGCGTAGTAATCCATTTTTATTACAGTTTACGACAATAATAATACAAAATAAATGACCAAATTTTAATCTTAAACAACCAAAAATGTCTTAAATATAAATTTTATATTTAATTGTGGGCGGTGAAAGGGGGTGTGGCAAAAATATTGTATTTTAAAAATTTTAGCGAAGATAAGAAATTAACAAAAATGAAAACCAAAAATATTTGCGCAGCGTAACCTGTAGCATGTAAGAAAGTGAAGATTCAACAAACTTAGCGATATAGTCTTTGTTGTGTATGTGAGAAAGAAACAATCCATACACACATTTGAACGCGCCATCTGGCAATTAAAAAAGTTTACAACGCTGAAAATGAGCAAAGCAAAGCGCGAACGCAAAAGTTAAGATATCCCAAGTTGAGTTGTCATAAACCTAATTTAAAGACATTAATAGTGTGTATTGGAGAAAATAAGAACATAATATGTCCATCTTTCTGGCTGATATCGATGCCACTTGTGCCGTGCTTGGCTACAGCGATGGACAAAAGTATCAGGCGGAACCCGATGCAATGCAGGGACTGAAAGTATGTAATTCAATCGGTAGTGAATTTTCGGCTGCTGGCCGTAAAAATGCTTCAAGACATTAATATTTTTCTTCTTTCCATAATCTAATTTGGATTCTTGACGCAATATGGACCACCATGAGTATCTTCGTCATCTTCGGTCGCTCCAAAGTTTTGCAAACAGATTTGGTCTACGTGTTGCCAGACTTTATTGCCGACGATGAGTTTGCCGATGTTTTAATACGCTTGTTGGTGATTCTAACAAATCCTACATTGCTGTTGTATCGTGGTGGTCCACCCAAGGATAATATTGAGCGCAAGGTTTTCCTACAACTAATCGATATACTGCAGGGCTACAAAATTGCCTTTGCCAAAGAAACCATATGGATAGCTTTAATTGGCAAAATGCAAAAATCGCTAGAAATTGTAAGTTAAATTGGGCAGAAAACTGAATAGCAGTGCGTAAAACTAATTCATAAAAATTAAAATCAGAAATAAAAACAATTATCAGGCACGTTCTGCATTCCACTTCCGAGTGAAAGTGAAAAGAAATCATAGTTGCATTTGATATTTGGTGTTCTACATATCACTTTTTTCTTTTTGTATTTGATTTAATTTATTAATATAATCAATTGCATAACAAAAGTTATATATGTTCAATAGAACACCAAATATCGAATTCAATTATAATTTTTTTTAACTTCCACTCGGAAGTGGCATGCAGAACATTTTTTCTTATGTATTCTTTTATTATTATTTATTTATATATTTGCTTCTAAGCACGGTTAATTGAGAAATGTTACTTGAGTCGCACAACTTTGAATGAAATAACGGTTCTGTTCTGTTCAACCTTTGAATTCAATCAGTCAGAATAATAGTTTTGTTTTAAGAACTCTATTTTGAATTAAATTTGGCATATTTTGAAAATAAAAACATGTACGGACTTTCTTAAAAACACTATAATTTTAATTTGTTTGTCTTACTGCTATTTTTGAGCACAATTGTACATGTTTTATTTATTTAACTTGTAATATTTGTTTGAGTTTCAATGTAAAAAAAGTATGCAATATTTGCTTTTTAATAAATTTTTTGGTATTTTTTAATTCGTATGGTATTTTCTATTGTATTTTTTAATGCGTGCTATTTTTGTGGTAATTTTAAATACTTGCGGTATTTTTTGTGGTATTTTTTCAATAGCCGTGGGATTTTTTTTAGTATTTTGGTATGGGAATTGTTGTGGTAATTTTTTTTCTCGTGGGAAAAAGGTATTTTTATGGGAATTTGAGGTGGCAACCGTGCTTTAAACAATAATTCTAACGATATGTTCCTTTTTATTGTAATTTAAATTAAAATAAAAATTGTTCTTTTAGTTTAAATTGATTTTTTTAAAAAAAAATTTCCTTTTGATAATTTTTTAATAATGAAATAAAAATTACAAATAATTTTATATAAAATATTTTTGTTTCTATTATGACTGACGACTGACTGGAATTTTAATTAGGTGCAACCAATATTCTCGTCATTAAATGACTAATAACTTAGTTAGATCTAACTGACATTTTCGTTAAAGCTAACTGGAATTTCATTTAGGTAAAACCGATATTCTCGTTATTAACTCACTAAGAACTTACAGCCTGAACAGAATCAAAAATCGTTGCGACCGACGATTGAAATAGAATAGATTCTATGGCTGCGATTTATCGTTGCGGAAAACGAGGTGCGGTTTTTTCTACATTTTGCATGTATTTTCCAGCAACAACAAATCGTCGGCCGCAACGATTTTTGATTCTGTTCAGACTCTTAGTTAGATTTGACATTTTCGTTATAGCTAACAGGAGCAAGAGAGAACAGTATATGGTCGGTAGGTTTTAAAATACTTGCGTAAGAAGGTAACAGGAAATCACACGTATATGTGAGTTTCAGTCAGATTTTTCACATTGCCCTTCATAAACTGATAGAAATTTTGTTCTGCAAACTAACCGAAATTTCCGTCAGCACTACGAGTTAAATAACTGGTTATTTAACCAGTACTTGTCTTGCAGGATTTTCATGCTCATAGTTTGTTAAACAAGCACAAAAGTGTGAACTTTTAGCAAAAGAAAGAAAATGTATTAATATTAAAAAGTGCATCAAATAGCTTGTCCGCCACTTATGCATTTATGTATCGTGTGTTTTATTTTGAATTGATCGAATATAATTAACTAAACCAGCGCAACTATACTATTTTTAATAATAATATATTTGCGCAGTTTTTGTACATAAAATTAGCACCAATTGAAAATGAAACACACTGACGCATTGCATAAATGCATTTAGGAACTCATTCAGTTTTCTTAAGAAACGCGACAAATCTGTTTTCGTAAATTCATATTTGTGAATTATGTGGATACATGGACTCCTAAATTTTATATTGGTTAAAATTAAGGAACATTTTACCTTAAGCTAAAATTGACTATTTGAATTTTTTTTTAAATGAGTATTTGCAGCTAAAAAATATAATAGTAAAAAAAATTGGAGGTCGCTATCAAGACGTTTAAAAGTTATAGGGGTGCTATATTTTCCTAGAAAATAAAGCATTATGGGTATCAAAATAAAGGTAATACGAGCAGATGCTCTATTCAATAAGGTATCAAACATTAAAATCCATGCATACCTTTTTAAAATATAACTTATTTTATACTTAAATATTTTCGTTTTGTAATGTTAAAAACAATATTCCGTACAAGAGGAAAACACTATTAAGTTGGAAGTAAAAATTATATAAAAATAAGGAATAATTGCAATTTAATTAACTAAGGTATAACTAGTTACATATATGATGTAATATATATGATGGAAGAATATTTACAAAGTAAGTTAAATAGTTACATGAACGATTGAAGAAGAAAGGGCCACACTTGAGAAATTCGTAAAACATTTATAGAGTAAGTTATACAGTTAAAAGCCATTAAATATTATAAATTTATTTAGAAATTTTGAAATATTTAGGAACTGTTAAATAAACGGTGAATAAATAAAGAGCCCCAGTCGAAAAATTATTAAAAATCGATTTTTACATTAAAAATCATGAAATTAATTTTTGTACTTTTGCATTAGAGTTCATGGAATTAATTCGAATCGATTTTATTTGAATCTGAAATGGATCTAAAATTTTTATGCAAAATAGTTGGTACATAAAAATAGTTATATCTTACAAACTTATTAATGGAATTTTATGGTTAATAGAATAGCCTTTATTTTAATACCCATTTTAATTATATAATAATTTTGTTTATATATAGCAATTTTGTTTTAAGCTAATTTTGTAACTTTTTAAATTTTTTAATGTAATTAATTTACTTACCTAAATAGAGCGTAGGCACTGCGCCTAGTCTTAATTTTTTGGACCCAATACAGGAGGTGTCGAAGTGACGCGAACACACTCGGCTGTATTGGGTCAAAAATATAGCTTTAATATCCACATTGCTGCACCATTTGGCAAGCAGGTTTTCATCGCCTTCCGGGAACTTGAAGAGGCAATTTTTTATGGTTCCGGTCACTCCCGAACAACCTTTTACCACGCAATGTAAGCTCGACATTGTATGTAATATTTAAATTTACGATTTAAAAATATTAAATTATTTTTTTACGTTTAACAAAACGAACGTCGTCACAATATTGAAAATTATAATTTGACAAAAAAAAAATGTTAACTTTTTTGAAATAAATTATGAAGTCAGTTAATTTTATACAGTGTTTTATTTATGATGTTGAAAAAACAATTTTAATAATGTTTATGAATATATAGCAATACGTTTAAATATACAAATTGTAACTATTTACATAAAATACTAAATTTACATGAATAATCATAAACTTAAAAAAATACTACGTTTAATATTTAAAATACATGCAACATAACATTTTTTGGTTAAAATTTTTATAAACATATCTTAAACAGGGACATATTTTAAATTTTCAAATTATTACATTTGAAAATCATGATTTGCTTAATTTCAAATCAAAATATAGCGAATAAAAATGTAAACATTGCGTTCGCATTGACTTAAGAACAATATAACAGCTGATCAAATAAAAAACTATTCCTAGCTCCCTTTATCTTAAACCACCCGCATATTAAAAATCATAACATTGCGCGGCAGCTATTACTAGCTCTCTTCGTTTAACGCTTTCAACATTACATAAATTATTGTGCATTATTGTTTCATTCGCGCATATAGAAAAGTATAGGCAGCGTCATAACCAACGCTGACTAATACGCTGAGTGAAAAGCTGAATTTTACAATTTTCTGTTTCCTCTGTTCTCCGGACGCGTGTACAATCAGGGTTAAGCGTACTTCGAATTAAAACCTCTATATAATATATTCTCTCTGTAAACATCGAAATATATATACACGTTTAGAAGACCTGTGCTATTAAGAGTTTAATGAACAAACCCGAGTTAGTTTATAGTGGGCCCATGTGCACCGCGACCCATAGGATCTATTGTGCATACAACAAACCCTAAATAAATCTTTCAAACAAAGTATATTCTATTAAAAAAGTGTAGATGATTTCAATGTTTCTGAGTAACATTATGTCCCATAAAATTTGGAACTTAAATAGTTTGGCTGTCATATTGCGCATTTAATTAATTTAATATTATTTTCATTGGCCCATTATCAGAAACAAAATAAAAGTCGACTCTAAATTTAGTATAAGCATTTTTAACAGTTTTTTAATACAAAAAGTTGTCAATAAGCTTGCACTACATTTAGAGTAGACTTTTATTTTGTTAATGATAATGGGAAACTAGGGGCGAACCCTTACAGGGTAAAATGTCTGACTGTCTCAACTTGGCGAGGCCAGCATAATCCTTGTGAAATCGCCTCAAGTCAACTCAAACCTCCACGTGGTGTTTCCTGGGCAACGTCAAAACTGACAACCATTAGTTTGGCGGCTAATCTGAGCGGCGGGCCCCCCTAGGCTTAAAATAGGTTTTGCGTCGGGTTTGAAGCCCACCCGTAAAAACCCATTTCAATGAAAACACAAAAGAATAGAAGATAACTTATCCCTAACTCTGATGACGACTACCGCAAACGAAAAACTCATAACGATTTAAGGATATGCACCTGGAACGTCCGAACCCTTAATTGGGAAGGTGCCTCTATCCAACTGACTGATGTCTTGGAAAGATACAAAGCTGATATCACTGCTATCCAAGAAATGTGATGAAAGGGACAGGGTTGCTTTCGGCATGCACCCTGTGATATCTACTACAGCGGCCATGCGGAGAAGCACGAGTTTGGATGTTGGCAAGAGACTACGGCCCCACATCCTGCGATTCACACCTGTGAACGAACGACTTGCCATAATCCGCATCAAGGTTAGATTTTTCAATATAAGCCTAATATGTGCGCACGCTCCGACAGAAGACAAGAACGATGAGATCAAGGAAATTTTCTACGAGCGCCTTGAAAATGCTTAAGAGCGTCACGACGTAAAAATCGTGCTTGGTGACTTCAACGCTAAGGTGGTTGGTCCAACAGTCGGAAAGTTCAGTCTCCACGCTAACACCTCCGCTAACGGAATGAAGCTGATTGACTTCGCCGCAGCACGAAACATGGTCGTAAGTAGCACTAGATTCAAGCATCTCAATATTCATACAGCCACCTGGATGTCCCCTGATCAAAAAACCAAAAATCAAATTGATCACGTTTTGATCGATGGAAGGCATTCTTCCAATGTATTGGATGTACGCACGATCCGTGGTGCAAACATTGCCTCGGATCACTATCTTGATGCAGCCAAGATCCGTACACGTCTGTGTGCAGCTAAGAAAACACGCAACCCCACACAGAGAAAGCTAGACGTCGACAAGCTGCAATCGAAACAGACAGCTGATGCTTTCCCCACTCGACTCTCACTCCCGCTTCAAAGCACTCCTCCAATCGATGATATATGCGCGCAGTGGACACACATTTCCAACTCCATGCGTGCGGCGGCTGAAGAGGTGATTGGCTACCACCACCCTCGCCGAAATCAGTTGTACGACCAGGAGTGTCGCGACGCCACTGCAGAGAAAGACGCCACCTACAAAGCCACCCTGCAGTCGGTTGTAACGCGCGCAGCTAAGGAGCGATACAAAGAAATGAAGAGGGAAGAGAGACGTATTTTAGGGCGGAAAAAAAGAGAGGCAGAAAAGCGCGAGCAGGAGAAGACTGAGATGTATGGTAACAAGAATGAGGCCCGAAAATTTTTCGAAAAAATAAGACGCCTTGCCGTTGCCTCTTCCTGCAAGGATTAAAACGAGAATCTAGTGACAGATGTCCAGAACACATTGACGTTATGGAGGGAACACTTATCTAAGCTTCTAAATGGCGACGCTTACAACAATCCCGCCAATAGAGATGATATTCCGCAAAACCCCAATTGCCGGATGACAGCGTCGAGGTTCCTCTGCCCGACTATGATGAAGTTCTGACAGCTATAGCTCGGCTTAAAAATAATAAAGCCGCGGAAGCTGATGGCTTACCTGCTGAGCTGTTTAAGAACGGAGGCGAAGCTCTACTTAAATACATTCACGAGCTTCTATGCAGAATATGGTTGGAAGAATGCATTCCGAACGATTGCGATCTCATTGTGCTCTGCCCAATCCACAAGAAAGGCGATCCCACTATCTGTGCCAATTACCGTGGGATAAGCCTTCTTAATATAGAATATAATGTCCTGTCGAGCGTTTTATGTGAAAGATTGAAGCCCATTGTAAACGAACTGATTATCAGTGTGGCTTCAGACCTGGAAAGTCCACCATCGACCAGATTTTCACGCTACGACAAATCTTGGAGAAGACTCAAGAAAAACAAGTCGACACCCACCATCTTTTTGTCGACTACAAAGCTGCCTTCGACAGCCCAATAAGGAAGCACCTGTACTTCACCATGTCTGAATTTGGTATTCCTGCAAAACTAATACGACTTTGCAGGATGATACTGAGCAACACCAGCAGCGCAGTTAAAATCGGGAAGGACCTCTCTCCACCATTTGTTACCAAACGAGGTTTCAGACAAGGTGATTCCTTATCGTGCGACTTTTTCAACCTAATAATGGAGAAGATCATCCGAGCTGCTGATCTGAGACGTAGTGGCACAATATTCTACAAGAGTGTTATGCTGCTTGCGTATGCTGATGACATCGATATCATGGACCATAATTCGCGCGAAGTCAGTGCAGCATTTTCCAGATTAGAAAGAGAGTCGAATGGGTCTGGCAGTGAATGCAGATAAGACAAAATATTTCTTGTCAACAAACAAACAGTCCCAGCGTCTTGGAACCCACGATACAGTTGACAATACCTCCTTCTAGATTGTGAAGGACTACGTTTATCTGGGATCCAGCATAAACTCAACCAACGACATCAGCATTGAGATCAAACGAAGAATAACTCTTGTCAATAGGTGTTACTTTGGGATCAGTAGGCAATTGAGAAGCAGAGCTCTCTCTCTCGACGAATGAAAATCACGATCTATAAATCGCTCATCATGCCCGTCCTACTTTATGCATCACAAACCTGGACGCTGAGCAGTTCAGATGAAAAGACTTTAGGGCAGCGCTGGGTAACTTTTCACATGTACATAAAACTCAAAACAGAAGAGAATATAATTCAGTCGTTCGCTGACGGTGATGCTGTGAAGACCTATGTCGGAAATTTAAAGTACACTCTTAAAAACCCAACTTTTTGGGTTGCAGATTCATACTTCTTACGCATATATTTTTTATTTCGTAGAATTTTGCATTATTCGTATATATTAAGGTTTAGTATAAATCAAACATATTGCCTATTAAGATTCTTTACATTATTTTTTCATATTTTTTATTTTCATTAATTTTTTGATACTTAATTTTATGAGGTATTGATTATAATTTCATGATTCGTATATATCAGGATTTAATAATATTAAAACAAAAACAAAGCACCTAAAAACAATGTTTGACTCTGAATCGGAATGCGATTTCTGTTCTGCAGAGAACCTTTCTTGCGAAGCAGAATGTGTAATTTGCCACTGCAAGTAAACTAATAAAATGTATTGACATAGAAGAAAATTTTTGTGCAATAATGACATAAAAGAAATAGTGAACAATACCGATAGCAAAAATAAAAAAATAATCATACAAACTTGCAAATCTAGATAATTTTCACAACTATTTCGCTCAGTGTGCGCTATTTAAGAGCGCACCAATACTAACAAGACAAAATAAAATGTGACTGTGTTAGAATGCCCAGCCCTGCTTTAGGAGCATTCGAGAGAAAGATTCTTCGTAAGATCTACGGACCAATCTGCGTCAATGGCGAGTACCGAATACGGTGGAATGATGAGCTGTACGCTGACATCGACATAGTCAAGCGCATTAAAATCATGTTCAGTTGGTCATGTTCAGCGCATGAAAGACGATGCTCCAGTGAAGAAAACATTCGATTCGGTACCCAGCAGCGGTCAACGCAGAAGAGGACGACCGCATCTTCGTTGGAAAGACAATATAGAGAATAACCTGACGAAGCTTGGAATTTCCAACTGGAGCCAGCAAGCAAAAGACAGAAATGGCTAGCGCAAATTCTTAGATGAGGCCAAGACCGACATACGGTTGTAGCGCCAACTAAGTAAGTAATGATAATGGGCCATTAAATGTATTTTAAAAAAAAAAATTTAAATATCTCTTATCTCTTAATGTAAATATATTTATTTACATATAAATAAAAGCATTATATAAATTACAAAACATTTAAAATAACTCCAAAGTTCTCAAATATGAAGCGTATGCCCATGCATTTTCATGCAAGATTTCATTCAATGTTCTTCAGTTCTTTCTATAATTCATATCATTTGAATACAACCACCACACCCATCCCTCGGGCACTAACAGGCCTCACCCGTGCCATCATTTTTCAGTACAGCCTTCACTCATTCCACACAATCAATGAACAATGTGTAGTGGACCGAGTGCCGAGTGCGATCCATGGAAGATGCGAGAACAGTGAGAACAAAGAATTTGCTATTCTTATTCTCAATGAACTTCATCCCTCTTTTTCATAAACTCATTGCGTTTTATCGCGAAAGAATTGAATGACGCTATGACGCAAATTTCAGAGAGTGTCTCTTGGGTAGCTTTTTATGCATTCATGCAGATGTCTATTAGATAACAAAATGCCCTTTTGAAAAGGATTTGAAGTTTGATTTGTTGGGCAGCAGGGGTCTCTCCATGATGGAATCAATTCGCTGCAACATTTGAATTTGGTATGGAAGCTCTAGGCCGAATGGTTTTTTACCTGAATATGTGGAAATCGTAATTTTTGTATTAAGAATTTGTGGATAAAATTGAACAATTTTTTACCTGGATAATTAAATGTACTCATTTTTGAGTTTTGGATATCAAACCAGTCGTTCACTAGTTTCATAAAATCTGATGTTTCCATTGGTGAATAAATATCCATTCCCAACTCATAGCACCTACGTATTGCAGCTGCTGTTGTGTTTGAGAACAGCTGTGCAGCTAGATTCACCTTTTGCTTGCCTGTTAAATAATATGCTACTAAATATATAGATCAGTCCGTGATGAAAAGTTTACATTACCTGATTGGCATACTGTGATATGTTCATCACTAAGTTTATGAACGATTGAAACATCGGAAATTTTTTCATATTGCGTGACTTATTTCACAGTTTGCGCAGAAATACTTTTTCCGTCCAACACCAGTCCAGAATCCTAAAAGTGATTTCATATAAGCTTCAATAGATGAGGAACGTCAGCAAATACGAAAACTTTCTGTAGGATTTCCTTAGGATGTTCAAATCATGTTTTCTCTATTTTAAGTTTTATGTAGTCAAACACAATTTGTTATTTATAAAATACAAAATATAAAAATATATTTTGGATATCTTACCTCTAGATACCTGAAGCTCTTTCCAAAGTGCCTGATGCGACGGACCCATGTCAGAAACAATTGCCACAACTGGAAATGTTGCATCGTGGAGCGCTGATATAAATTGTGTATTATTTTCTGAGCCCATTTTTGCAAAGTCGAAGAATGCGGCAAAGGAAATCCATTTGCTGCATATAAGTGCCGGTAAGCTCTGGGCCCAGCTGCATGGAAACAAATAGCCCTGGAAATATCCTACCAAATCCAATTCATTTTTTGCAGGATTCATTAGTTTTTTTATTTGTACTTTCGTAAAAATTGAACTTAAAGCGGCATTAAATTTTTTATTTTCTTCCATATACTTCAAATTCTCAGACTTAAGATCTTCAATTTCTTTTTTAAAAAAAAAAAATTTCTAGTCTATAGCTAGAAACTGTGTCTCTTCAAACCCAAAACATATTAAAGCAATAAACTTAATGTAATGAAGTCTTGCAATATTTTACTTTTAGCAAAACTTTTTTGTTAAATATTTTTTTCTTAGAAATGTGTATTTAGAGCTAAAAAAGCTAATAGTAAAAAAAGTCCGCTCTCAAGTTGTTAAGAAGTTGCAGGGGTCCTACTTATGTTAGCAAAAATAGTCTTAAAAACATGCTGGTTTTTTCACTTTTATAACTTAACTAAGCTTTATGAGTATCAAAATAAAGGTAACGCTAGTATCTATTCAACGAAGTATCAAACATAAAAAATAATTAATATCTCTTGATGATATAAATCTTTTTGGACTTAGAAAAGTTTACGTTTGAAGAAATTTTATTATATGAAATTTTTGTCCTTAAAATGTTCCCAAACTGATGCAGAACGAAACTTTTTACATGCAATAAGGTTTATGTATAAATAACGTTGTGATTTATAAAGTAATAAGCGAAAAAAAAATTACAAACAATTGTAAACCTTAAAACAACGATGATTGTTGCTAGTTTAGAAAATAACTTCACAAAGTTTGATTTAGTATAGATTTCAGTAAAAATGCGAAACTTGGAACTCAATATTCTCAAAATTAAAATTTTGCGACATATCACCTTCATCCACTCATGTCTTCATAGGTTTTATGCAAAATAAGTACAAAACATGTAATTTTAGCTAAAAGTAAAATATGGAAAAGTCTTATTAGAAAATGGTTCATGCACGCATTGATGGCACTGCACCAGGGATTAATGATCTTCTATGAAGATTCTGACAAAAATCTTGCCCTGTAAAATGTTTTTAGCAAATAAACGAATTTTCGGTAAGCATCACGACGCAAGCATCAATCGACCTCTGGCGACGAACTTCCTTCTGAGGCACTGAATAGAGAAAAAAAAATAAGCAGTTGTCAACACTACCTGGATAATTCTGCCATGTCGTAAGGCTATCATGACGAAATGCGCAGAGAGTAGAAAATTATTTTTACGAAATTATTTTTACGATTGTTTGACGAAAAGGACAAAAAAGTATCCAAAAGTATCCACTTTTAAAAAATAGTATCCACGTATCAAAATCCAAAAACCAATATATTCTTTTTTTAACACAAATATACAACTTTAAAATTTTTAAATAATAAAACCCAATTTTTTAAGCTTCCATAACAATTCTATTTATTTAATTTTTAGACTAACACTTATTTTTATTAATATATAATAATAGAAAATAAAACATGTATAATAAAATTAAAAAGCAACATAAATTTCAGTACATCTGTCTATTATATGTGTTGCTATTGACCTTTAATTAAATTTATTTTATAATTATAATATTTAGACAAAAGCAATATATAATTGCATAAAAAAAAAGAAATAAGATGTTTAGTTTAGTGTAAAATATATAATTTGGGTTGCTATTGACTTTCAAATTTATTAAGCTAACGTTGAAAAAATAGATTTAATTTAAAACATTTATTTTAAAAATTTGTCATTTTATTTACGTAAATAATACAAAAACAATATTCCAAATAAGTTTTTTATGTATCTAATTCTCGCTAGGTGGCGTAAAAACAAGTAATCGTTTTCAGACAGGGTCAAGATATTTTGTTCCCAATTTGTCGGAAACAAACAAAGTGCATATTAATAAGGGTACTTTAGGTACAACCTTTACTAGAATTATTAAGTCTCGTTACAATTTGCAATCGCTACGAGAATCTTGAGGGTTAAAAATTACAGATTTTTTTAAAAAGTCACTTAGCTATGTCAGACTTAAATTATTTTTCACAAAATTTATTAGTTCTTCGTAAATAGATTTATTTAATGCATTTTTTGATAACAAAATATTGCCCAAATGTCTCAATGTCATCATTTATCTTAATATTCGAATATCCGAGAGTTCCTTAATTCGTTTTTATATTTTGCAAACAAAAACATATATATTCATATTAAAACAGATTTTTTTTAAAAAAGTATCCAAACTCAGAGGCTTAAAAAAAACAGAGGCTTAAAAAAAGTAGACATCAATTTTTGAAGGAAAAAAGTATCCAAATGGATCCAATTGGATCCAAACGGCAACACTGTCGAGCGGTATTCATGAATTTTTTTTTGTTATGCACCTTACACGGTGCATAAATAACAAAAGGAACATGAAAAATTGCCGGTACAGCTTCAAGTTTCTTTTTCCCTTGAGTCTTGATCAATATAAAAGGGGTCTATGCGTTACACAGACACGTTGATGGCTTTATTGATCAAAATCTAAATTTTTAGATATTTTGCAATGCTGGCCAAGCTGCTGGATGTATGTAATGCGCACCTTACTGTGCGTTTAGACCGCCTGAACGAACGAAAGAAACCTCGTTCGTTCGCTCGGTTTAAACACTTTGCCCGAACGAACAGTGTTCGCTATAAATTTATCGCGAACGATGTTTGCCCGGTGTAAACAGTAAATTAGAGCGAACGAACGAAGATAGTCAATTCCAAAGCACGAACTCTTCTGGGACCAAATGACTGGTGCAAAGGTATAGAACAAGCACAGCAGGCGATCAACATATTTATAGACGGCTCCAAAATGCCTACGGGGGTAGTTGCGGCTGTGTATTGCGCTGAGCCTAACATAAGGCAGCCACATGAACTGCCGAACCACTGCAGTATCTTCCAGGCGGAAATATTTGCCATAAGGAAGGCTGTTGAGATAGCCCTCAGCATGGACACACAACACTCTTACATCAACATTTTCATTGACAGTCAAGCGGCGATCAAATCCATGCGCTCCGCTAGCATCAATTCCAAAAGTGTCTTGGCTGGCAGAGATGCACTATGCGCTTCAAAGAGAGTGCGCATCTACTGGGTCCCTAGCCACCAAGGCATTGAGGGAAACGAGATGGCAGATGGTTTAGCAAAGGAAGGCGCCGGGCTGGAATCAGAACTCGCAGAACATGTACTTACTCCGCTACAAGAGTTGTACAGGAACCTCGAAAGAAGAGCCACACAAGCAGTGAATCGTAGATGGAGAGATACGACATCGTGCAAAATCTAGAAAATCATGTGCAATGCACAATGCGAAAAACGAACTCTGTTCATCTTGGCACGCCCACGCAAAGATTGCAGGACACTAGTGGGCATGCTCACTGGTCACTGCATAACGGCAGCCCACGCGAGGAAGCTTGGCATCACCACGGATGACAACTGCAGGAAGTGCAAGGAACCGGGCACAGTGGAGACCCTGGATCACCTACTATGCACATGCCCCGCCCTACTTAGATCGAGACTAAAATACCTGGACTCATCGACATTTCCGTCGCTTAAAGATGAAACCAAAGTATCTCTGGAATCCCTCCTAAGGTTTGCGAACTTAGCGCAAATCTTTAAAGACTTTAAATAAACACAAAGGTTCTTTTTGTTCGCCACCGGTACCACTAAGGACCTGAATTGGTCTAAGTGAGCCTTCACGTAGGCATCCTGTTTAACCTAGCCTAACCTATTAACTAAAATAAGTTAAAGTGAAATATATAAACTTTATATTTTATTGCGTTTTTGACAATTTCCCCACTTTCCCATTTAAAAACAATCCACTTGTTTTCGGTCTTTGTCAAGTTTCTACGTATTAGAAACGAAATAAAACTAATTCTAAACAATTTTAGCTTACAAATTATTTTCTACAAGAAGTCTCTACGTATAAGGAAAGAGAAAATTTTTTGAGCAATTTTTTGAGCAACAAAGGTAAAAATATTTTAAGCAATTTTAAGCTGGCTTGCATTAAATTACCTTATATTTAAGGTAAGGGTTTCTACTTATTAGAAACCAAGGTAAAAATATTTTAAGCGGTCTGAGTTTAATTTTTTGTATTCTGAATGTTTCTACGTATTAGAAACAAGGTAAAAAATATATTTATAGCAGTTTTAACTTAAACTTACCTAATATTTGAAAATTTATACTTATTAGAAACCAATTAAAAATATTTGGAGCAATTTAAGCTTCTAATCTGTTTATTAACAAAACTTATTTTTGTTTCTTAAATAAATAATGGCAAAGATGAACTCCTTTATAAGATCTACTGACACCATTCTTGAGCTGGAAGCAAACTTTAATGCTATTCCTCAAAATGCTCATAGTATTTTCGCTCTTAAAATGCAAGAAGAGGAATTAAAATCACTGTGGACAAATGTCAAGGCATCATACGAGTCATGCCTGCAAAAGCTAGCGGCAACGAAAAATGACAATGATGATAATTTCAGCGTCGTGAAAGTCAAATATCGCTCACGTTTTCAGACATATGTTCGATGTCATGCAAAGATGAACGAACTTAGCGATAAGTTCTCCACATCCAAAAAAAATAATTAAGAGTTGCCAATGTCTGGCCATAACATCAATTTTCCGCCATGTAAAACTGAGCTATTTCCGCTATTACCGAGCTATTACCAAGCGGAGATTATTTGACATGGCCGTCCTTTAGGGATATGTTTTCAGCCATATACATTTCAAATAATCGACTGACTCGTGTTGAGAAACTTTTTCACTTCAACCAAAAAACCCGCGGAGAAGCAAAAGAGATTGTTAAAAAATCTCCCCTCACGCATGAAAACTTGACAGACCGCTATGAAAATAAGCGGATTTTGGTTAATAGCCAATTTAAAATTTTGCTCAATCTCCAGGTGGTTTCAAATGAGTGGGGAAGTGACATCAAAAATTACAAAGAGACATCAATAATGCCTTTTCAGCACTAACGATGCATAAAGTCGACATCAACAATTTTGATGCGATATTCACATATTTGTGTTCAACAAAGTTGCCTGAAACGACGCTTTCCTTATGGGAGCACTCAATTCAAGACAAGGCCGAAATCCCCAAATGGGCCGACCTTGATAAGTTTCTAACTAGTGGTTTTCAGACTTTAAGAACGGTGTCTGACTTTAGAAGCGCGGTTCCAAAAGGGCAAAAATCGGATGCACCTTCACCAATAGGCTTGGGTAGTTCACGAACGAACTAGTTCAATTGAACTATTCGCACTCAAGAACTATGTGAACTAGTTCGTTGATTCTCGTTCTTTTAGTTCTTTTAGTTCAATCGATTTTGTAGCGAGTCAGATCGAAATGAACTAGAAACAATTTTGTTTCACTCAACAATGGTTTGAGTCCGTGCTGATACAGTTTTTCACTGATGGACGGTAAAAAAAACTTTTTTGCAAAAACAAATTTTTGTGGAAAATATTGTGAGGAATGCCCCATATGTAGTATTTTTATGTAAATTTCTTCTGTGTCCGCAGTTAATGATTGATTCGGTCATATAGTTCAAAAAAACTAAAAGACCTATTGAACTAAAAAATACAACGAGCTAACATACCTAACGATCTAAAACACCAAACGAACTATAAGACCTAACGAACTAACAACATGAACGAGTGCACGAAACGAACTAAAAGAGCGAACGAACTAAATGAACTAAAAGAACTATATGAACGAACTAGTTCATTAAACTCAACTGAACTAAAAAGAGCGATCTTTTTAGTGAACTAAAATGCCCAAGCCTATTCACCAAATGTGAATAGTTTACTTTAACCAATCAGGCAAAAGAGACGAGCACCAACTGCAAGTTGTGCAAAAACTAGCATCATGCATTAAAGTTCTGTCCGAAGCTTTTGGAAATGAGCTTGAAAGACAGATCATCAGTTGAGAGGCATTTCCATTGCAGCCTCAACTGCCTGTCAACTGGCCATACTTCAAAAAATTGTAAAAGCGGGTACAATTGCACTTCGTGTGGACAACGACACCATTCATTGTTGCACAGAGATTTTCAAAATGCAAATCATCATCAAATTGCGGGAGGTCCGAGCATATTCACTACACAGTCCACTCAACAAGGAGCTGCGCAACCGCA
Source organism: Dichetophora obliterata (assembly GCA_963920525.1). Taxonomy (NCBI): domain Eukaryota; kingdom Metazoa; phylum Arthropoda; class Insecta; order Diptera; family Sciomyzidae; genus Dichetophora; species Dichetophora obliterata. Next base: position 90,945,163 of record OY986436.1, read on the forward strand.
GACATCTACAAGCGCTAGCGAAAATTATCAGACGTGCTTTGCCTCTACCAGCAAAGGTATTTTGTCGGGCACCGCGATGAATAATATTTGATACCGAGGATCTAATTTTATAGCCTGAGCAATGATTGACTCTGGCTCAGAGGGTTCTTTTATTTCTGAGAGGTTGGAACGACTTATTCAGCTGCCTACTCATCGCATTTCCGCTCAAGTCTCGGGACTTAAGGTTGCAGTTTAGGTTTTTTGGATAATTTTTTAAAATTAAATAAAAAAATTCTTATTTTATATGTACCAACCAAAAAAGTTTATCGGCAATTTAACTTACCCTGGTATAATCATCGTTTGTTGCACCTAAAATAATTACGAAATAAAGCGCTTAGAAAGTTTAGTCAAACTAATGCACAAATTGATAAAGCAAATTTTGTTTTACGTCGTAAGGAATTCGACTTTCTTTCAAACTTCTTATATAAAAAATATTTCAATTCTATTGAATCTGGAATTAAATCTAACCCCAAGTCTTTCTGGGTATTTATTAACTCTAAACGTTAATCGTTTGGACTTCCCAAATCTATGGAGTAGAAAGCTAAATGTTTGAATAGCTCACAAGAATCTTCCGAATTGTTTGCAGATTTTTTTGGGTCCGTTTTTAATAATGCTGCATTGCCAAATAATTTTGATGGCCTTTTAAAGATTAACCAGGTTGCAAATGTGCCTAGTATAAGAATTTCATACGAAGATGTCTTTAAAGTCTTACAAGGTTTAGATATTAATAAAGAAGCTGGATTTGATTTGCTTCCTCCGGTATTTCTTAAGCATTGCGCTTCGTCACTCTATATTGCTTTCACAATTATTTTCAATAAGTCACTTTCCACCGTCATATTGTAACGACCAATTTTGTCCCTTACAAAATTGAACGTACATACAACAAAATAACATAGTTTGATTTTAATTTAGATATTTATGCACAACTATAAATAATTTAATTTTAATATTTTTATTTTTCTTTGTTTGATTGATGAAATCCAACCACCCTGTACGTACTTAATACACTAACGGAACAATCGAACGATTGAACAAGTAGAGTAAACAAGCAACAACAACTAACATATAGTCACGTAGGCCATACGCTGATCGCCATGACAACGATAAAATAAGCGTTGGTTGGACACGATAGTATAAAAAGAAGGTACAGGCATGAAATTGGACAGTTGCTAAAGACCTGCAGAGAAGTGAACACCTAAAGTTGAGTGCTAAAAGTCAACAGAGTTACAGGAAAAGTCGACAGAGGTACTCACCGTGACGTCAAGAAACACCGACATAGACGCAGGCAGAGCTCGTGGCAGAAACACCGACAGAGACGAAGGCAGAGCTAGTACAGAGACGCAAGCAGAGCTCGCAGCAGAAGCAGCAATTCGTGGCAAGGGAATATAAAACACAGTGACGTGCAGGTAAGAAAAAAAAACAAATTATCATAGCTTGCTTCGGAAGTTAGATTGTTGTTATACTGATTTTTAGTTTTCGCTTGTTTCTAGTCTAGTTTTCTAGTCTCTACTGGGCTAATAAAAAAGACTTTTTGGTCTTATACAGACATCCATAGATCCTTAGTTTATTTTTCATATTTAGAATTCGCTTGCTTATCAGTTTTCTAGTCTCTACTGGGCTGATAAAGAAGACTCCTTGGTCTTACACAGACATACCTGGATGCTTAGTTTATTTTTATATTTAGTTTTAGAAATCGCTTGTTTATCAGTTTTCTAGTCTCTACTGGACTGATAAAGTAGACTCCTTGGTCTTACACAGACATCCATCGATCTTTAGTTTATTTTTATATTTAATTTTAGAATTCGATTGTTTATCAGTTTTCTAGTCTCTACTGGGCTGATGAAGTAGACTCCTTGGTCTTACACAGACATCCATAGATCTTTAGTTTATTTTTTATGTCTAGTTTTAGAATTCGCTTGTTTATCAGTTTTCTAGTCGCTACTGGGCTGATAAAGAAGACTCTTTGGTCTTGCACAGACATCTATAGAACTTTAGTTTATTTTTATAATCAGTTTTAGTTTTAGCTTGCTTATCAGTTTTCTAGTCTCTACTGAGCTGATAAAGAAGACTCCTTGGTCTTACACAGACATCCATAGATCTTTAGTTTATTTTTATATTTAGCTTTCGTTTTCGCTTGTTTATCAGTTTTCTAGTCTCTACTGGGCTGATAAAGAAGACTCCTTGGTCTTACACAGACATCCATAGATCTTTAGTTTATTTTTTTTATATTTAGTTTTAGAATTTGCTTGTTTATCAGTTTTCTAGTCTCTACTGGGCTGATAAAGAAGACTCCATGGTCTCATACAGACATCCATGGATCCTTAGTTTATTTTTTTATATTTAGTTTTAGAATTCGCTTGTTTATCAATTTTCTAGTCTCTACTGGGCTGATAAAGAAGACTCCTTGGTCTTATACAGACATCCATAGATCCTTAGTTTATTTTTTATATTTAGTTTTAGAATTCGCTTGTTTATCAGTTTTCTAGTCTCTATTGGGCTGATAAAGAAGACTCCTTGGTCTACTAGGTAAGAAACCATAGATAGCAACATTATTAGTTTACTACTGAATATATGAGTACGTCACTCGTCACTGTGTTTTGAAGTAACCGTAGGATACGCAGCTACAAGTAACCATAAGCACGCAGTAAATCCAAGGATACGGTGATATCAATAGTTGTTTATGTAGTATATATAATATTTTAGTAATTTTTTATAACGTTTAAGAAAGAAAATAAAGAATAGAATTAAATATGCCTAAAATCAGTGTCTCTATCTAAATAAATAATTGTGCGACCCTGGACACATGCTGATCTATCCCAGCTATAGACCTTGGGAAACAGGAAGTCGTTACAATATTTTTAGACTAATAGAAAACTGCATTCGTATCGCCTATTTTTAAATCTGGTCAAAAATTTTTTAATAGAAAACTATAGATCGATTGTTGAGCTATCAGTTATTCCTAAGATTTTAGATAAGATTGTCAATATGCGATTATTTTCTGAAATTAAAAATTATATTGTAGCTCAACAGCATGGTTTTTCGCGGGTGATCAACTTGCACTAATCTAACAATTTTTAAAATTTTTTGTCTTAATACTGTTGAAGATGGCTTGCAAGTTGATATACTCTATACCGATTTCGTAAAAGCGTTTGATAGTTAGGTTCATTTGATTTTGTTACTAAAACTTGAAAGCTTTTTAATTTGTTTATTAATGATATTCCACAAATTTTTCAGATCAGGAAATGCCTGTTATATGCGGACGACTTGAAAATTTATATCAAATTTGAGCATATTTCAGAATGCTTCAATTTGCAGGAAGACATAATATCATTTCTTTATATGGTGTAGTAATAATGGAATGAATTTAAATTATTCTAAATGTAAAGTTTTGAGTTACTTCCACAAGAATTCTCTGATTTTATATAAATGAAGGGCTTACTGCATGATCATGATAAGCCACATACAAAATACTTTTAAATAATCGACTCTAAAGTTTTGAAAAAATGTATTTTTGTATGAAAAAATGAAATTGAACACGGGAACTTTTAAAAATATGTTAGAAAGTTAACAAAAAAATAGCTAAAATCTCTTCAGTGGTTGTTGGCAATGCATTGAGTAATGTATTCAACATAAAAAATAGATTTTTTAGATAATGTAGCTTATCACATTTTTGCAACAAGCCCTTCAATTATTCTCATGAAAATAGAAGCGTTTTTTTAAGAGATAATATTATAAAAGATTTAGGTATAATATTTGATACCAAGCTTTCTTTTAGCTACCATAGAGAGTTCATGATATATAAAGCCTGGTCTAAACTTGGTTATTTAAAACGAAATTCAAAAAAATTTTTGATCCCTTCACGGCAAAAACAATTTATGTTAGTTTAGTAAGATCTCAACTTTAATACTCGAGTATTGTGTGGGACACGTGTTATGATGTGAGATCAGTCGTATTAAACGCATTCAAAAAAGGTTCACTAGATTCGCTCTACACCGTAGATATTTTTTTTTTTTTTATGAATATGCCATCTTATGATTCGCGCTGCAAATTGTTAGGCTAATTTATCAAACGCATTTTAGATAGCAGCATAGATTGTCCGGAATTACTTGAGTTAATTCCGTTCTATGCTCCGATTCGACCATTGAGGGAGAGTTCTTTGTTCTGCGTTCCATATCATAGAACTAATTATGACATGAATCAGCCAATATCTAGATGTTTAGTTAATTGTAATTTTATGGCTTATAATATTGATTTTAGTGATAATTTCATTGCACTTAAAAGGAATGTTTTTTAAATGTTAAACTAATTTTCGCTGTTTTTATATTATAATAATATAAGGTATCTCTTATTATTGGTGGATATATATTTTGTAATTATGAAATAGTCTGTAAGATCTTGTATCAGCAGACTGAATTAAATGAATAAAAAAAAATAAGAAAATAATTTATTCTGAATCTATATAAAAAAGTGCTCACCTGCAAATATTCAATAACTTTTTCTCAATGTGTATTTTAGCACAACAAAAAATATAAGGGCTAAAGACTTTAACAGAACGGCACATGCTATTAAGGTCTACAATGCGAATATCAAAACCAGTGCAAAACAAATGCGATCGATGGTGCCAAAGAACGAAAACAACAACATGAAAACGGAGAACAATCATGAAAATATTGAAGTTATTGTAAAAGAGTGGAAAGAGTTAGGCGCTGGGCATCGCTGGTCTATAAGACGAATGTAATTAATTTAATTGGTGTGAAGTATTCTTTGTAAAATGGTCACAACAAAAGAGTTATTCCAACATGTCGACATTTTTGCAAGCAAAACCAGTCATTTACCTATAGTGCATCAGTGTCATCATCGGCATTTCGAATCATCTCCGATGGTTTCTACCTTTTTCTCCAGATATTTATCTTTTGCAGCGATTGATCGAAGCATTTCTGGGCTCGTATTTAAAAAATTGTAGAATTCAATGCACGAGTACTGCAAATTACACTTTACCGTACAAATTGCTTTTAACGTATAAATTTGCAACCGAGTGTTCTCATTAGTCCATGATTTGATTATTGCAGAAAAAAGTCGCTCCACCGATGCTATCGTTGCAAGCATATAATGTATTCAATCAAACAAGCTATTTCGTTATATTCACCATTTTTGGCTTTCAGGTGGTTATGGAAATATCCATACATGAAATTTCTGCTCTTAAGGGATAAAAAAGGAGTTTTAATTGACAAAAAAAAGGACTTTGAACGTTTTCAAGGAACAGCTTTTTCGACATAAGGGATTGTCTCTTAAAAAAGAGACAGAAACGAGCATTAGTCATGCATTTTAAGTATTATTTTCAAAAATCCCCAGTACGTCTTACAGATTTAATTTCTATCAATTTCGGTAAATTTAGAAAAGCACTACAACTGAAACAGTCAACAGGTTTTGGAGATTTTGCAGGGCAATCCTTTATTTTATTTTTGTATGTTTTGTATTTAGATCTTTGACTTTTCGTTATGTTTGATTTCCACTTTTGTTGGTACCGTTTCCGCGATCTGGTAAGTTTGTGTATCGAATCGGATTGGCATGTGGTACTAGAGACATCATAATCAGAAAAATCTTATATATCTGATGCCTTTCTTTCTAGTTGAAAAGTTGGGTCGTTTTGAGAATCTTCGCTGAAGTCATCGTCCTCGTCTGTAAGTTCATAATCCACTTATTTTTTTACAACAATTTTAAATGCATGCATAAAATGTTAAAATACTTACAATAGCGGTTTCGCTAATATTAGTAATAAAATTCAATGTCTCTTGTATTTAACAGTATGTCCGAGTGTTTCTAAGTAAGAACAATGAGTGTGAATAACCTTTTTAAACATACTTGACAAAAGATGCTATATGAAGTTTTATTATTTAGCTTTGTAGGTAAAAGTCTTTAAGTATATGAGTTTTACCTGCCGATCTTTTTATCAAAAATGTACTTAATGAATTTTGAAATATTTTTACTTATCTTCTGGGGTATCCGTGGCAAAAAATGAGATTTTTGTAATAAAGATTATCCTACGTTATGAAACATGGTGCAAAGAACCTGTATTTGCCAAATACGTACTTAATGAGTTTTACTTGTGAACCGACGACATACTTGTGGCTAATCAGTTGTTTCATAGAATTGTGTTCATCGAATTCAATCGTTGCAGAATTTTAAAATTTAAATAAATAAAACCTTTACAAAAATAAATAAAGTTAACTTTGAAAATTCATTTCCAATAGTTCATATACAATAATCAGAAAAATAAATATAATCAGAAAAAAGCTCAACCAAACAAATATGGCAATAATTTTTCATCCACTAAGAAATCAATCGACAAATAAGTTTGCATTCTTAAGCAGAGCGCCATTATACCGGTCAAATAATAAAGGGTTATACCCAAATGTTTCGAATAACGCATCCACTTCAAATGAAACAGCCGTGCCTCAAATTAAACAAGAGCCATTTAAAGATGAAACAATGAATTTCCAAATAAATAAATGCAAAGAGTACAAAAAGGTAACTTCAACCGCTTAAGAGTCATATTGTTCACCTATGGATATGTCTAACCAGCCGAAGCAGTACTAGATTTTCTTAAGTTTATGGCGGATATAATCAGTAAAAATCCACCGACGAAAGTTATCTAGTGGTGGACAATTCGGCCCTAAATTAAAGAAAGCAATCATTATAAATGTTGTACTTTTATCCCTGATTATGAGCTGATTAGACCGTGTTAATTTCTTTCCAATGCTAAAAATGCTAAAAAAAAGGCAATCAGGGAGGTTCTGCATTTCACTTCCGAATGAAAGTGAAATTGAATCATAGCTGAATCCAACATTAAGTGGTCTACACAGGCCCGTAGAGAGCCAAGTTCGGGCCCGGGGGTTACAATACTATACTGGCCCCCCTGAAACACTTAAAAAATGCAATAAATAAACCAATGCAAGCTATTGCGAGATCTATGTAAAAGTTATTGTTTAGTTCTTAGTTATTATATACAGTACATAGTGATCTTTAAGTCATGCGCCATGACAAGTTAAACATATGTTTTTATCGTTGTTGTCTCTTCCTAATGACTACCTAACAAATTTTTTTGTGTGACACTTCGAATAAGTAAAATGTACTGATGATTCGCCTTATTATGACTTCCTTTTTATTCTTTTTTTTTTAATTCTGTATATTTATTGTAAAAACCCAAATTTTGAAAGTTTCAAAAAAATATTGATATTTAAAATTCTGCACAAATTTAATACTCTCATACGTTTGGTGAAATAGTCGATGAAATTTTTAAAGTATTAATTTTTTATATTTATTGGCATTTTATTTTGTCAACAAAAAACTTACACTTGCTATTTACATTGAAGAGAATTTAAACATATATGTTTCTATGGTGCATTTCGACAAATTGTCGAACACCAATGAATATTGAAATAAATAAGAAGCAACTACAACAGATGGCAACCTTGATAGAGTTGATGGCGGTGAGCTATAAATAGCCTACTGCTTTGAAAGTGTCAAATGATTAAGTAGCAAATTTGAACATTCAATTTGTTCTGTATAATTCAAATGAATGAATTTCAAATGTTTGAAATCATATGTAACTTTAAGCAGTGAGTTGATCACAGATTAATCACTCAAAGCAGAGTTAAAGAGATAGGAAAATTCAATTTTGTGACGTCAAAACATATGATTTCATTTTGTTTTATGTACTTTGGTGAAACTCATTTATTGTGTACGTGAGATCACCTCAGATCAGTGTTGCCGCGACGATTCTAAAAAAAGTATCTATGAAAAGGTTACAAATTTATCCACTTCTGAAAAAAAGTATCCTCATATTAAAGCAATGAAACCCAATTTTTTAAGCTTTAATAATAATTTTTTTATTTAATTTGATGAGTAACAAATAGCTTTATAAAATTGTAATAGTATAATCTATATATATAAAATGGAATGTGTGTTTGTTTATTTGTTTGTTTGTACCTTATAGGAGACCAAACCTCTGGACCGATCTTTCTGAAATTTTCACAGCATTTAACTGGGACTCTGGCATGATTAATAGGGTACTTTTTTCGACCATGCCCACTTTTACGCCCACTTTTTTAAAATTATGTAATGGCTCCCATATAGTTTTTAACCGATTTACTTCAAATTGTATACACATTATACTCCAGGCGAGGTAGAAATAAACATTTCCTACGCCACGCCCCCTTTCACGCCCCTTTTCACGCCAAATTTAAGTTTTAAACTTTTTGTTCTCTCTACTGTTTGTTTATTTGTTCCTTCCAACGGATTATTTTTTATTTGGTAGTATATTGCTCTTAGTACTGTTAACGTCGCCATATTACTATGAACCACGCCCACTTCACCGCCCCCTTTTTTAAATTCAGATACTTACTTATACCACTAACAATGTTTGCTATACAAAATACTTTTTGTAATATGTATTTACCAAAAGTTTTATATACTTTTTATCTACAGGTAAGGTAGCCATAGATTTTTTTATTACCAAATCCCTTTTTTTCGCCCTATTTTACTTTAGTTATAATTAATTTACTTTCAATCTATATATATAAAAATGAATGTCTGTCTGTCTGTTTGTTTGTTTGTTTGTTTGTGCTTTATAGGAGACCAAACCCTTGGACTGATCTTCCTGAAACTTTCACAGCATTTTACTATGACTCTGGAAAGAATAATAGGCTATATGAAAATTTATTGGACAAAGGGGCGTGGTACTGCACATATTACCCAAAAATTTAAATCCTCATATTTTGGGCATTTTTTGACCAACGTTGATGCTATTTGGTACATATGGTATTGGCATAATTAGAAATACGTACCAGATGAAAAGTGGGTGGGACCACGCCCATTTTTAGGAAAATTAAAAATCGCAATATAGTCTTAACTTCTGGACCGATCGTCATTAAATTTTCACAATAGGATATTCTTACGAAATAATAAATTCTTGACTATATAAAGTTGTGAGTGGACGAAGGGGCGTGGCCTCGCCCATATAACCCAACATTTAAAATCGTCATATCTTGGGCATTTTTTGACCAACGGCGGCAGTATTTGCTATATATGGTATTGGCATGAATAGAAATACGTACCAAAAGAAAAGTGGGCGGAGCACGCCCCTTTGTTTGCGATATATTGGAGGCTGGACCTGATAACCGATCTTAAATTTTCACAGCGTTCAGCTTTGACTCAGGAATACTTATTACATGATAATATTTTTCGACCATGCACACTTTTGCACCTACTTTTTTACTACGTTTATTAACAGATTTACCACAAATTTAAAATACATATTAATTAAAAAATAATGGGGTAGCCCCATTCTCTTTCTTCCACCACTGTCTTCAAAACAGCTGATTTTATAATACGTGTTAATTAAAATAGAGAGTGGGGTAACCCCATTCTCATTCTCCCACAACTGACTGCGAAACAGCTGATTGTGTAATTGCTGCTTTTTGATTGGTCTAAAAATAAAAAGGGGGAGCATGAAGCAAATTACATGAGATTCAGTGCTGAATTCTAATTGGTTTACAACAAAAAAAGAGGCGAAGCATTGCAATAATTAAATTATCTAAATAAATTTTTGTAAATATATAAATACTTTTAATTTTATTTTATACGAGGGGGTAGCAAAGCACACCGGGTTCAGCTAGTATAATATAATATAATATAATATAATATAATATAATATAATATAATATAATATAATATAATATAATATAATATAATATAATATAATATAATATAATATAATATAATATAATATAATATAATATAATATAATATAATATAATATAATATAATATAATATAATATAATATAATATAATATAATATAATATAATATAATATAATATAATATAATATAATATAATATAATATAATATAATATAATATAATATAATATAATATAATATAATATAATATAATATAATATAATATAATATAATATAATATAATATAATATAATATAATATAATATAATATAATATAATATAATATAATATAATATAATATAATATAATATAATATAATATAATATAATATAATATAATATAATATAATATAATATAATATAATATAATATAATATAATATAATATAATATAATATAATATAATATAATATAATATAATATAATATAATATAATATAATATAATATAATATAATATAATATAATATAATATAATATAATATAATATAATATAATATAATATAATATAATATAATATAATATAATATAATATAATATAATATAATATAATATAATATAATATAATATAATATAATATAATATAATATAATATAATATAATATAATATAATATAATATAATATAATATAATATAATATAATATAATATAATATAATATAATATAATATAATATAATATAATATAATATAATATAATATAATATAATATAATATAATATAATATAATATAATATAATATAATATAATATAATATAATATAATATAATATAATATAATATAATATAATATAATATAATATAATATAATATAATATAATATAATATAATATAATATAATATAATATAATATAATATAATATAATATAATATAATATAATATAATATAATATAATATAATATAATATAATATAATATAATATAATATAATATAATATAATATAATATAATATAATATAATATAATATAATATAATATAATATAATATAATATAATATAATATAATATAATATAATATAATATAATATAATATAATATAATATAATATAATATAATATAATATAATATAATATAATATAATATAATATAATATAATATAATATAATATAATATAATATAATATAATATAATATAATATAATATAATATAATATAATATAATATAATATAATATAATATAATATAATATAATATAATATAATATAATATAATATAATATAATATAATATAATATAATATAATATAATATAATATAATATAATATAATATAATATAATATAATATAATATAATATAATATAATATAATATAATATAATATAATATAATATAATATAATATAATATAATATAATATAATATAATATAATATAATATAATATAATATAATATAATATAATATAATATAATATAATATAATATAATATAATATAATATAATATAATATAATATAATATAATATAATATAATATAATATAATATAATATAATATAATATAATATAATATAATATAATATAATATAATATAATATAATATAATATAATATAATATAATATAATATAATATAATATAATATAATATAATATAATATAATATAATATAATATAATATAATATAATATAATATAATATAATATAATATAATATAATATAATATAATATAATATAATATAATATAATATAATATAATATAATATAATATAATATAATATAATATAATATAATATAATATAATATAATATAATATAATATAATATAATATAATATAATATAATATAATATAATATAATATAATATAATATAATATAATATAATATAATATAATATAATATAATATAATATAATATAATATAATATAATATAATATAATATAATATAATATAATATAATATAATATAATATAATATAATATAATATAATATAATATAATATAATATAATATAATATAATATAATATAATATAATATAATATAATATAATATAATATAATATAATATAATATAATATAATATAATATAATATAATATAATATAATATAATATAATATAATATAATATAATATAATATAATATAATATAATATAATATAATATAATATAATATAATATAATATAATATAATATAATATAATATAATATAATATAATATAATATAATATAATATAATATAATATAATATAATATAATATAATATAATATAATATAATATAATATAATATAATATAATATAATATAATATAATATAATATAATATAATATAATATAATATAATATAATATAATATAATATAATATAATATAATATAATATAATATAATATAATATAATATAATATAATATAATATAATATAATATAATATAATATAATATAATATAATATAATATAATATAATATAATATAATATAATATAATATAATATAATATAATATAATATAATATAATATAATATAATATAATATAATATAATATAATATAATATAATATAATATAATATAATATAATATAATATAATATAATATAATATAATATAATATAATATAATATAATATAATATAATATAATATAATATAATATAATATAATATAATATAATATAATATAATATAATATAATATAATATAATATAATATAATATAATATAATATAATATAATATAATATAATATAATATAATATAATATAATATAATATAATATAATATAATATAATATAATATAATATAATATAATATAATATAATATAATATAATATAATATAATATAATATAATATAATATAATATAATATAATATAATATAATATAATATAATATAATATAATATAATATAATATAATATAATATAATATAATATAATATAATATAATATAATATAATATAATATAATATAATATAATATAATATAATATAATATAATATAATATAATATAATATAATATAATATAATATAATATAATATAATATAATATAATATAATATAATATAATATAATATAATATAATATAATATAATATAATATAATATAATATAATATAATATAATATAATATAATATAATATAATATAATATAATATAATATAATATAATATAATATAATATAATATAATATAATATAATATAATATAATATAATATAATATAATATAATATAATATAATATAATATAATATAATATAATATAATATAATATAATATAATATAATATAATATAATATAATATAATATAATATAATATAATATAATATAATATAATATAATATAATATAATATAATATAATATAATATAATATAATATAATATAATATAATATAATATAATATAATATAATATAATATAATATAATATAATATAATATAATATAATATAATATAATATAATATAATATAATATAATATAATATAATATAATATAATATAATATAATATAATATAATATAATATAATATAATATAATATAATATAATATAATATAATATAATATAATATAATATAATATAATATAATATAATATAATATAATATAATATAATATAATATAATATAATATAATATAATATAATATAATATAATATAATATAATATAATATAATATAATATAATATAATATAATATAATATAATATAATATAATATAATATAATATAATATAATATAATATAATATAATATAATATAATATAATATAATATAATATAATATAATATAATATAATATAATATAATATAATATAATATAATATAATATAATATAATATAATATAATATAATATAATATAATATAATATAATATAATATAATATAATATAATATAATATAATATAATATAATATAATATAATATAATATAATATAATATAATATAATATAATATAATATAATATAATATAATATAATATAATATAATATAATATAATATAATATAATATAATATAATATAATATAATATAATATAATATAATATAATATAATATAATATAATATAATATAATATAATATAATATAATATAATATAATATAATATAATATAATATAATATAATATAATATAATATAATATAATATAATATAATATAATATAATATAATATAATATAATATAATATAATATAATATAATATAATATAATATAATATAATATAATATAATATAATATAATATAATATAATATAATATAATATAATATAATATAATATAATATAATATAATATAATATAATATAATATAATATAATATAATATAATATAATATAATATAATATAATATAATATAATATAATATAATATAATATAATATAATATAATATAATATAATATAATATAATATAATATAATATAATATAATATAATATAATATAATATAATATAATATAATATAATATAATATAATATAATATAATATAATATAATATAATATAATATAATATAATATAATATAATATAATATAATATAATATAATATAATATAATATAATATAATATAATATAATATAATATAATATAATATAATATAATATAATATAATATAATATAATATAATATAATATAATATAATATAATATAATATAATATAATATAATATAATATAATATAATATAATATAATATAATATAATATAATATAATATAATATAATATAATATAATATAATATAATATAATATAATATAATATAATATAATATAATATAATATAATATAATATAATATAATATAATATAATATAATATAATATAATATAATATAATATAATATAATATAATATAATATAATATAATATAATATAATATAATATAATATAATATAATATAATATAATATAATATAATATAATATAATATAATATAATATAATATAATATAATATAATATAATATAATATAATATAATATAATATAATATAATATAATATAATATAATATAATATAATATAATATAATATAATATAATATAATATAATATAATATAATATAATATAATATAATATAATATAATATAATATAATATAATATAATATAATATAATATAATATAATATAATATAATATAATATAATATAATATAATATAATATAATATAATATAATATAATATAATATAATATAATATAATATAATATAATATAATATAATATAATATAATATAATATAATATAATATAATATAATATAATATAATATAATATAATATAATATAATATAATATAATATAATATAATATAATATAATATAATATAATATAATATAATATAATATAATATAATATAATATAATATAATATAATATAATATAATATAATATAATATAATATAATATAATATAATATAATATAATATAATATAATATAATATAATATAATATAATATAATATAATATAATATAATATAATATAATATAATATAATATAATATAATATAATATAATATAATATAATATAATATAATATAATATAATATAATATAATATAATATAATATAATATAATATAATATAATATAATATAATATAATATAATATAATATAATATAATATAATATAATATAATATAATATAATATAATATAATATAATATAATATAATATAATATAATATAATATAATATAATATAATATAATATAATATAATATAATATAATATAATATAATATAATATAATATAATATAATATAATATAATATAATATAATATAATATAATATAATATAATATAATATAATATAATATAATATAATATAATATAATATAATATAATATAATATAATATAATATAATATAATATAATATAATATAATATAATATAATATAATATAATATAATATAATATAATATAATATAATATAATATAATATAATATAATATAATATAATATAATATAATATAATATAATATAATATAATATAATATAATATAATATAATATAATATAATATAATATAATATAATATAATATAATATAATATAATATAATATAATATAATATAATATAATATAATATAATATAATATAATATAATATAATATAATATAATATAATATAATATAATATAATATAATATAATATAATATAATATAATATAATATAATATAATATAATATAATATAATATAATATAATATAATATAATATAATATAATATAATATAATATAATATAATATAATATAATATAATATAATATAATATAATATAATATAATATAATATAATATAATATAATATAATATAATATAATATAATATAATATAATATAATATAATATAATATAATATAATATAATATAATATAATATAATATAATATAATATAATATAATATAATATAATATAATATAATATAATATAATATAATATAATATAATATAATATAATATAATATAATATAATATAATATAATATAATATAATATAATATAATATAATATAATATAATATAATATAATATAATATAATATAATATAATATAATATAATATAATATAATATAATATAATATAATATAATATAATATAATATAATATAATATAATATAATATAATATAATATAATATAATATAATATAATATAATATAATATAATATAATATAATATAATATAATATAATATAATATAATATAATATAATATAATATAATATAATATAATATAATATAATATAATATAATATAATATAATATAATATAATATAATATAATATAATATAATATAATATAATATAATATAATATAATATAATATAATATAATATAATATAATATAATATAATATAATATAATATAATATAATATAATATAATATAATATAATATAATATAATATAATATAATATAATATAATATAATATAATATAATATAATATAATATAATATAATATAATATAATATAATATAATATAATATAATATAATATAATATAATATAATATAATATAATATAATATAATATAATATAATATAATATAATATAATATAATATAATA